>OY744519.1:128155132-128287632 GCA_963556195.1 Sepiola atlantica | reverse complement strand
GTGAGAGACGGAGAGTTAGTGAGACGCCGTCAGTTGGTGAGGCCGTCAGTTACGAGAGAATCTGACGAAAGAACTCGCCTTTGTATTTTCCTCACCGAACCCGACATATCAGTTTGTGTATGTTCTTTTCTCGTCCCGAACTTAGAACAGAATTTCGCTGACAACGATCAAGACGCCTAGAATTATTAGCGTCCGTCAATCTGACTAACACACGCACGGCCTGGCTTTTTAAACAAATCAGTGTAGATTATTTTTAATTATTTTTTTAAAAATAATTCTTCTTCTAAGAAAACCAAACAGACAAAGTCGTTACGGACTTAATTCTTTCCATTTAACTGTTCTGCATGAAATGACCCTTCTCTTCACAGCGAGACAAGGTTGGTGACCCAACCCGGTTGATTGCTCACTGATCTAAACAAACACAATATGGGAGTGAGTAGTCGCTGGACCAGGTGTTTCAACATCGGCAACCTTCATCAGATCGGCAACTTCTCCCGAGCAGTACCGGATGACTAACCGAACCCGGAACGGCCGAACTGATGACGTCACGAGGTGGAGAGTGGGGTACAATTCAAACAATTTAATCCGTGTTTGATGGATGACCCAACAAGTCACATTTTTTTCTAGTATATATATGCATATATACATACCCTACCATTCTCTCATTATGTATGTTTCCACATGAAATAAGCTACTGAATAACTCAATCAACCATAGACTCCTCCTTGAGAGAGAAATACTAACATATAATAATGAAAGCAATTAACTGGCAAAACGTGGCAGATGTCGTGATAAAGTAATTACCAATTTTGCAATCTCCTTATTGGGAGAAAACTGATTACGTCTGGCCATGATGCAAAGGGTTACATTAATACACTTTTTATACCACTTAATTAATAATTAATTGCATTCATTTGCCATGAAAATAGTTTGTTTCTTTCTCACTTTATATACTAGCAAACTATATATATATATATATATATATATATATATATATATATATATATATATATATATATTCTGTCGTTAAGTTCTATCGTATGTCTAGATATTTATACTCGCTGCTTTCAGTGTAAATATCACTTAATTTCTCCGTAATCATGTGACAATCTCTCGTGGCCTCAAGGACTAAGTGAACGCTTACAGATTTAAGGTGCTTCTGTGAACCGGGTTCGCGTCCCCTGTGACCGTTTGAGATTGTTATTTCTCTGCACTGATGACAGCCGTAAGCTCGAAACGACGTCGTATGTAGGTAAAATATTAAAAATAATATAATTTAATATTATAAGAAGCCTCTTTCAAGTAAAAACTGAAAGTAGAGCACTATCGGATAGATCAAAAGTAGACATTCCCCTGAAGCCCCAGTGCAATACTACGACTGTCGTTGAGTTCTATCGTATGTCTAGATATTTATACTCGCGGCTCTCAGTGTAAATATCACTTAATTTCTCCGTAATCACGTGACAATCTCTCATGGCCTCAAAGACTAAGTGAACACTTACAGATTCAAGATGTCTCTGTGAACCGGGTTTACGCCCTGTGACCGTCTATAAGCTTGTATGTAGGTAAAAATATTTTTTTAAATATAATTTTATATATATATATATATATATATACATATATATATATTATTTATTTTATACGTACATAAAAGTAATCCATGGACATGTGTTTCTGGCTCACAGCCGTCATCAGCATGGCTAACTTTGACAAGGATCGAACCTTCGATATTGATGTCTATAGTCCAGCGTTTTACCATCGAACCAAGACACCCTGTCTAGGAATACGTACGATTTTCATCGCCTAAATATTTAATGTATTTTTATGCAATTATTTTTATTGGTGATTGCAGCGTTCGTTGTTTTTTTTTTTTTGCTTACTATTATTTCGTTTGTCTCACTTCCTAAAAAAGAAAACTTAACTTTATAGAATGTATTTTTCGTTAATATATATATATATATATATATATATATATATATATATATATATATATATATATATATATATTATTGGTGATGGTAAAACACTGGACTATCTAAGGCGATGTTAACAGTAGCATTTCTAAGCAGCAAATGAGGAAAGATTCTTGTCTTAATTCTCGACCACGTGTTGGTATGAGAGTTGCTGCAAGATCTTGTGTTTGCGATGACAATTGAGGATTTACCGTTTGTTACCAATGTATTCTAGGCCCAAAGGGAATAATTCTAGCCTATAAAATAATTTCTCATCAAAGAGAGATAACTCTGGTTTGTTTCAAGATATACTACTATCTTGCGCCCACACTCCTCATCCAAATGATTCAAACAAAACTCTTTTTTTGGTGTTAAAATTTAATTATTAAAATTCGCAATGAGTTTTTAATTTCTAAATTTAATAATTTCTTTCTTTTTTTTCTAGGCATTGACCTTACAAAGTTAAGGAAACAAATCTAGGCCCTTTCTCCCCCTGATCAGGTGAGTCTGCCAAGAAATGAATTTCATGAACAGCATTCAACTTTAACACTTGACTTTAAACAAGTAAATTTTCAAAAATGCTGAGTTGATTCTTTGTTTTATACGAAATGGGATTTTGAAGCTCAGGAGTTAGTTCACAAAATGTGTAAGTAAAGCCACATTTTTTTTTAATCATTTTTAATTATATAATCAGTGGCAACCAATTGGTTTTCTGGAATAAAATCGTCTTCTTTATTTGAACATTGATTTTAAGATTTTAAGATTTTAAGATTTTAAAGATTTTTATTTATTTTAAAGATTTTTAAGATGTTTAAGATTTTTAAGATTTTGAGATTTTAAGATGTTCAATGTTTTTAATATTTTTAAAACTTTAAAATTATCTTTCATATTGAACATATGAAAAAAATCGATTTTACAAATTTCAATGTAATTTAATAATTTTTTGTGAAAATTGTCAAAAATATTTTATGTTCAAACTCATCATCATCATCATCATCATCATCATCATCATCATCATCATCATCATCATCATCATCATCATCGGTTTAACATCCGTTTTACATGCTGGCATATGTTGGATGGCTTTAAGAAATTGACTTTCAAACTAACCTATCTCTAGTCGGGTATTTATTTATCCCTCTTTCTTTCAAGTCCATTCTTATCACTTCTTCCCATGTTTTCCTTGGTCTTCCCCTGTAAACTGTTTTACATCTACAGACCTAAGAACTCTCATCCATTCTTCAACGTGGCCATACTATCGAAGGTGTGCACACATCTCCCTATACTGTCTAGATTTAATCTTTCTCTGAAGTAATTGAACATCAGAACATTTAAATTCTTTTTAAACCTGAACTTGATTGATTTGTCTGTTTTGTGGCAGATCAACCATTTTTATGTTATTTAATGTCAAAACCCAATATTTATTGTAAACGATGCTTTGTACAGTCTGGCCACAGAAATACTTTCTACTGCCGGGAGGTAAGGAAAAACAGCTCCCCAAAGGGGTACGGCACTCTGATTTGGGTGCAGAAATAGCCGAAAACGGACCTGTTGGCATTTTCCCGGTAGGGGCGCTTTAGGCGATCGGTAATAAACCAATTGCCTCTTGAAGGAGGAGGTAAAGCCTGGGAAAGTGTACTTCCTATGACCGAGCCGAACTATATTCCGGCAAAGAAAGATGATGGTTCAAGTCAACCCTAGGTTAGCAGAATAGTGCCAAGGCAAACCAAGGTTGGTGTAACAACTGCTGAATATCCAATTGTCCTGTGTCAAGACTTTACGGACACTCTGTATATGATTAATTTAAGACAAGTTGTAATTTTATCCATATTGGGGGGTTCATACCTTTTCCAACAGTATTAGTGTGTAAATGATCACAATAGATCTGATAGGATTTGAACTTGGCATAGCTGATTCTATAGGCTGCGACAATATTCACTTCATGAATAAAACTCTCCCTAACTGAATTTGATTTTGAGATCAAAATATATTAGAGATGACCCCCTTCTTTTGATTTTTAAACTGAAAAACCTAATGTTGATCTTTCGGTTAAAAAGATTTTGAACTGTGAAAAAACTTGATAGAAAATAAGTATTTTCTTAGAATTTTCTTGCTTAGTCACACATGTTTCTTTTCAACTCTTGAGATTCTTCACATAACCCCCCCCCCTCCTTCAGTTTTGCGATATAATAATTTGAACAATATCATTTACAGTTTTGATTGCAAAATATATTTTTATGATTTTAGTTTGATTTGCCTGTTTCATGGCATATCAAGCTTTCTTTTTTTGTTGTTAATTTAAAGCCGAGACACAATTATCTTTTGAATTGTTTTTGTAACTGATGGATCACCTCTTATCAACGCCAGGGGGGGGGGGGGGGGGGGCACTCGAGGTTAAGGATTTAAAGGATTACTGGTTGGACAATGAATGCCGTCACAAGAGAATTCGTTCTGATGTTCAAAACAGTTGGTGCGATGGGCAGAGAATTACTTAAGAGGACGTGATTTTCGAAGAGGACGGCTTGGCCAATATTTGTTTACATTAGACTTGAAGACGATCATGCTGTAGTCGGGTGGGAAGCAAACTCGTGGTATCTTATTCCACAGATTCTTCAGTAATAATTGTTTATGCTTCAAAAGCAGCAATCACATCAGATTATATACCAAATATTAATGTAACCACTGGTCAATGAAAAGGCGCCCGGATGTCGACTTCGTTTATTTAAAATATTTGTTCCCTTTCAAATATGAACATCCGTTGCTACTGTTTCATTATTGTTATGTGATCTACCCTATTATGTCACTACATGGACTCTTCCCGGAAGATGGTAACAGTGAGAGTCGCTATTGTCTAATCCAGAAGCAGTCTCCGGCAACACATTACTTTTGTATTTTCTGCAAATACATATTCTTGTTAACTACCTCCTTGTTGTCTTATTTCTTTTCAGCCCTTTAAGGCCACAACAATATTGTAAACTATTCATTGGGTATGATTAATTGAACACCAGTTGCTATTTTATCCATTCACAGCAAGAATATGTGTTATTACCACCATGGCAAAGAACTTTCCTTTCTTCCTTTTGTGTACCTAAGACCAAATTGAATTTTCATGAACAGAGTTTTTTTCCAAGAACATCCCATCTGTGGGCAAGCTGATTCCCTGCAGACAAGAGCATGGTCGTCTTCAAGTCCAATGTCAAAAATTACTTGTCGAGCTGTAATCAAATTTTGTCTATTCCATTCATGGTTTTTAATCCTCTCATAATACTCTTCATCATTCAACTGACAATCTCATTAACCCTGATCCTCGAATGGCTTTTGGCCTTGATAAGCGATGACTCATTAGTATAAAAAAATGATGGGAGGGATGTTAATACCTTTATCAATCGTATTACAATATAAGTGAATGCAATGGGTTTAACTGGATTTGAACTCAGCTTAGCTAATTCCATTTTAATTGTAAGTTATGAAGCCAAATCCTCAAAATTAACCAAAAAATGTTTAATAAATAAAGAAAAGCTTATTAATTCAAAGATTTTGAACTGTGAAAATAACTTCATTCAAAAAATGGTTTATTTTATAATTTTGAGACTTTATTTTTCTTTTTAAGTAAAATATTTAATCAAAAAAAGGCTAAAAAAAACTCATTAAAAAATTAAACAAAAATGTCTATTTGTATTATTACCCGGATAATTTATTTTTGTTTTAGCTAAAACATTTGTTCCAAAAATAGGCTTAAAAAAAACTAATTAAAAAATTAACAGTGAAATTTAAAAAAATGATTTAATAAAGATGTCTTATTTGTATTATTCGGACTACTATACTCAGCTTGGTTGTTATTTTCACAAAGTTTCCGCCGGTTACTTCATAATCTTCAGGTGCATTTTGTTCGAACATGGAAAATTTTAGTTCGAACTTAGAAATTTGTATGGAATTTCAAACTGAACTCTTTAAAATTCTATATAGGTTTCCAAATTCTACATACAGATTCCCAAGTTCGGAAAGATGCACCTGAAGAAGGTCGGACGCTATATTAGCCAGAAACGATGTAAAAATACCAACCAAGATGAGAATAGTAGTCCGAATAATCCAAATAATCCAAATAATCCAAATTATCAATCTTTAGCTATACAAATTTGGAAACAAAGATGTTTTATTCTTAAAGATATAAATTATTGGATGGTATTTCAAGAAATAACATTTTCAATCAATTTTTTTTTTAACTTAGTTCACCCCAAACAAAGCAAGTTGCTACTGTAGACGTAAGGGATTACTCAGAATTAGAGTAAAAGTTTTGGGAGTCATCCTAAATTGGGAGCTGTGCAGTGAGATGCTTGTTCACATTAGTTTTAAATTTCTGCATGTCGGAACAGTCGGAGAAACAGGGAGCAGGGAGGGAGTTCCAAAGGCCGGCAACTCGAGGAAAGAAGTTATTGGAGTAGAAGGCTCTCCGGCATCTGGGGACCTCCACAGTGAATGGATGGGATTTAGATGATTGCTGGGTTGGTCGAGTGTATTCACATCAAGGGGGCACTGGAGCAGCAAGTTCATCGGACACATTCCATTGAAGTACTTGTAAAACAAGCACAAGGCTGCAACATTGTGGCGATGAGACAAGGCTGGAGCTTGGTGGATAGTAAGGGACCTATCAGATTAACGGCTCCTTTTTGGACCTTGTCTAAAAGGGAGAGCCTAGTGAATGGTGCACCAGCCCAGATGTGACAACAATACTCCATGCATGGTGGCTTTGTAGAAATATAGGATACTATCAGGTGTGAGAAGTTTTCTAGCTCGGTAGAGGGAGCCCACTTTCTTTGCAGTAGCCTTAGCAATGTCTTAAATGTATTTGTTCCAATTCATGTTACCTGTGAATGTTAGACCGAGGAGTTTAAACGTTGGACTCTCAGGTACGGTGTTATTTGCCATGGAAATCGATGGTTGAAGAGGTTTCTTGTAGTTGTTGAAGGAAAGGAGCTTTTTCTTAGCAGCATTAAATGTTACCATCCATTTATAACGCCGTTCCACTACAGACTGGACGATTCAGCTATTGCCTCGGATATGTGCATGTCCATTTTACCCACATGACAAGAGTAGAGCGTGGTGTCGTCATCAAATATACCTATCTCAGACACAATGCCATCAGGAAGGTCGTTTATAAAAATCAGGAACAATAAAGGTCCAAGGATGGATCCTTGGGGTACACCTGCATTTATGTCATGTTGTTTGGATGAATGCCCATCGAGGACAACCTAGATCTTTTTTTTGGATAGGAAGGATCTAATTATATTAAATATTCGTCCAATAATACCGTATGAACATTATTTTTATTAGAAGACTTTTATGCCAGACCTTGTTGAAGACTTTGGATATATCAAGCGTTACCACCCTAGCTTCACCTGCCTTGTCGAGTGTATGATATATGCGTTTAGTTAAAATTATCAATCTGTGATAAGCAGTTTGGTTTGTTTTATAGCATATCAAAACTTCATTGGGTCATGCAAACCGAAAGTAAAAAATAGAATAATAAGTCTTTGTAACCATTCCGTTTGATAAAAACATCCGATTTTGTTTTATATTCTTTATAAAAGAATAGTTTCTAGAAAGCAGATGGAATATTTATATTTTTTGTACAATTTCACTTCCTCCGGGAACCCACATATGTCATTCAGATTGAAGTGCTCAAAAAGGTTATTTGGGTCACCCATATGGTAGTATCTAGAGCGGACTTCATTAAAATCATTACATTTAATTAAAATATGTTCCACTGTAAATGGAGTACGACGGCCAACACAGCATGGAGAATCTTCTCCTTTAAGCAGGGCAGGAAGTAATAACAAAAGAAATTTTTGTTTTTATTTAATTAAAATAAGTCTAAAATAAAATAAGTTATGTTAGATTACTTTGCATTAGTGTTATGGTGTAAGTTGTTCTACCTATTTCGGGAATAAATGGACTTACCCAGACACAATAAATACAGTTACAACTAAGCGTTGTGGCAGTTATTGCTGGCCATAGAATCGGACTCATACATTCTGTAACATATTTTTGTTAATACACTTTTGTTAATAATACCACTGTGTTTGTCTTGATATACGTCGTAATCATGTTGACACACCGGTTCTCATTAGATCACTGAAGTTAAACAACGTTGAGTCTGGTCATTACCAGATGGGTGACCATTTGAAAATACCAGGTGCTGTATGGAGGAGGACCTCGACCACTCCCGGCAAGAACTGCAAAAACCTAATGTGTCATCTCCTCTGACCGAGATACAGATGCGACTGGGGGTCACTTGTGAATTTGATATTGCCAAAAGGCCAGTTCAACACGCCTAGAATAAATGTCGCTTCGTTTTTTTTTTTGTTTTTTTTCGTTTATCTTGATTATTACCGGCCCTCACTGGTGAAGGAGGAGATCTTTTTTACAAAAATCCAACATTTCAATATGATTTCAACTTCTTGTCGTCAAAGTTGTGTGACATACATTCGAAGAAAAATGTTGGACTGAATAAGTCTGAATATTTTGTCTCCAGTGTTGTGGGATGTACGTTTTGAATCCTTACTTCCAGTGTTGTGCGACGACACAGGTTTAGGTAATTCCATTATTCCCGAAAAAGGTAGATAAACTTACACCATTATTCCCGAAAAAGGTAGATAAATTACACATCACAGTAATTAGTTAGTCTCCATATTGGCATGCTGCCATAATTCTCTCTTCTTATGGAGACTTAATTAGCAAGGGAGATAATTTGAACATTGCATTTCCTTCTTGCTTTATTGAAAACTAGCAAGCTTTGTCTGCTCGATATGCCTCATAATTTAATTCCTATTCATTGAAACGAAACTAATTGATAAGAAAAAGAAGACAACCCCCCCTCTCTCTCTCTCTCTTTCTCTTTCTCTCTTTTTCTCTCTATCGATAAAAAAGAAGACAAAAATAATCAATAAAACAGAACTAAATCGATAAGAAAAAGAAGAGAAAACTCTCTCTCTCTCTCTATCTCTCTCTCCCTTTGTTCTGAATAAAGGAAATATTTTTCCTTTCTTTTTGATTATTATCAGATATTATTGAGATTAAGCCTCTCCTTTTTTTGCTCATAAAATTTACATTTGCATACGTGATTATTCTTACTTTCCGTTTTGCATTATTATCAGTTATTATTAAGATTAAGCATCTCCTTCTTTGCTCATAAAAATTAAAATTGCCTATGTGATTATTGTAGCGAACCGGACACACATACGTTCACTTTTATTATATAGATAAAAACATAACTTTTGTTTAAGGAAAGTAAAAAATTGAATCCAATTGTTTCATGTTGAACAGAACTATAAAATGTAACAAATAGTAACAAAATTAATTTACAAAATTAAATAAATCTGAAAATTGTGTAACAATTCTCAGCACACACACTTTTATTAGTACTATTAGTACTACTATTCTCATCTTGTTTGGTATTTTTACGTTTCTGGCAAGGTAACCTCCAACCTTCTTCAGGTGCATCTTTTCAAATTCGGGAAATCTGTATGTCGGACTCAGGAACCTATACGGACTTTCGAGCTGAACCCATTATTTATTTTACGAAGTAGATTGTTCTTGTTCTGACAGCCATGACCGGGTAGAAGTATTAAGGAGAGTAGAAAGTGGACCTTGGGTTTACTTTTGGCAGCCTCGTAACTCTCGCTTCCCTTATTTTGTCCTTTAATCCTCACATGACAAAGAGGGAAGAATTGCTGTTTACTGGGTCAGAATCTTTCCATCTAGCACTTATCGTTGGCTCGTTTTTGACCTTGAAGTAGTATTTTTTTTTTAGCTCCTTACATCAAGTGGCTTCATGCCTTGTCTGGAGCGACTTCCATAAAAAAAAAAATATATTTTTATGTTATTCTTCATTATTATCGACTGTAGTAAGGATTGAACCTTCAACATCAAGAAGACTGTCAGTTAAAACTGATACTCAGCCAACGTCTTACTACAGGCAATAATAACAAAGAATAAGATAAAAATAATTCATACTTCTACCCAGTTATGACTGACACAATCTACTCCCCATTAAAATAAATAAAGGGGTTAGTTTTAAATTTTGTATAGATTCCCGAGCTCAACATAAAGATTCCCAGGTTAAAAAAGATGCACCTGAAGAATGTCAGAGGTTACATCAGCCGAAGCGTTGTAAAAATACCAACCAAGATGAGAATAGTAGTCCAAATAATACAAATTATAAATCCTCATCTCAAAAATTCTGAAACACACTTTTTTATGATTTGACTTATTTTGTAATTGGATCGTTTTAAATTATTTATTTATTATTTTTGCTTTTTAGATAAAATGGTTCTGTGAGGAATTTGGTAAAATGCCTGGTTTTATGCCAATTTGAACAATCAGTGTTAAACGGAATTGAAAATCTCAAAAACAGAAGAACTAAAACAAAATGGCTCTTTTGAACACTTCTGGAGAGAACTACGAAGACTTGACTGCTTTCAGTGAAAGTACCATATTTGTTACCACCCCAGGGGTACGACGGGATGCGGTTTCCACGACTACCGCCACCATGGCAACAACCACGCAGGATCTGTATATAGTAACTGATGAACAGTCAGACATGTCAGATGAACTATTGGCACCATTTTTGGATTTACGTAACATAACCTTTGACCTGAATCATTCTGAATTCAACGTGTTGAACAACCACAATTGGCAGATTTGTATTGTCTTCATCTACGTCCTGATCATTGCAATAAGTCTGGCCGGTAACGTGATCGTCATCCACATCATCTTCCGTAACAAGCATCTGCACAACGTCACCAATATCTTCATCGTCACTCTCGCAGTGTCGGACATCATCCTGTGCGCTTTCAACCTTCCTTTCCAGTTACACTATCAGTTAACCGACAACTGGTTTTTCGGCAAATGGCTATGTCATGTGATCATGCCAACATTTACTGTCCCCGTACACATTTCTACCCTGACCATCCTGATCATCGCAGTCAACCGTTACCTTGTACTCCTGCCTCCGTTCGCGCAACGCATCACTCCGCAATGTGCCGTCATGCTGCTCATTATTATAACCCTTGTCTCGTTTACTCTTTCGGTTCCATTGATATTCTTTGCAAAACTTTACGCAATTCCTTACAATACCCTAAACACGCACTTAGTTTATTGCGGTGAGGCGTGGCCATCGATACACTTGCGGAGAGCATATAGGGTGACCATCTTTCTGGTGCAGTTCTGCATACCACTGCTCGTCACGCTATTTCTGTATTACAAGATCTATTTGATTCTGAAACGACGTTCATTCAAGAAACTACAGAATACTCTCCGTCACCGGACAAACAAGCCCCTCGTGGCCAATGCCGTGTTATTTACCATCTGCTGGTTACCGTGGAACATTTTCATCCTGCTTGATGAGTTTGAATATGAAATTGTTCGGGGAAAGTTCTTTAAGCTTATCGACCTTCTACTAAAAATAATCGCCATCAGCTCTACCTGCATCAACCCAATTTTATACGCGTGGCTTAACGACAATTTACAGAAAGAATTTGATCACATTGTCGGAAAGTCTTCTTCGTCTTCTTCTTGTAAAGATGAAGAATGTCTTCCGACTAAAGAGGGGCACACACTCCTTCAGCCAAATCCGTCTGTGACGCAGGTGAGCAGCACATTCATGGAAAATTCTACAACTGATTTTTGTTGACTTAAAACACAGTGTTGACTGCCGTCTGGAAACATTTAAATTACTTTTAAAACAAATATATATATATATATATAAAATATGAAACTAAAAGTATACTTTTAGTAGATAGAACCTATAGTGAAATGGTTTAAGCTCAATTTACGAGATAGAGCAATTATAAAGATAGATGAAAGAAGAGGGATAAACATGTACGAATGACAAAGTTATTTCAACTTCGATTGTTCAATGCAAGGTGTACTCGGTAAAACATGTTTATTATTTTTTCCTTAAGCCAATGCTTTTCAAAGATTAAAATCTTATCAGAGGAAATTCAAAATTTGAAAAAATATTAAGTAATGGCGAGTGAGAATGTGCGTGTAAAAAACATATGGGGTCAGTCCAGTTGGTAAATGTCTGTTGATAAGGTGTCCAGTGAAAGGAGATTTAAAGATGGAAAAGAAGAGTTTCCATCATTCGTACATGTTTATCCCTCTTATTTTATCTATCTTTATATATATATATATATATATATATATATATATATATATATATATATGAGTTTTGGGATCTCTATTCAGTTCCCTTAGATAACAATCTTAAACCAAGTCAACACTCGGTACCCATTAATAGACCGATTTTTAGATGCTTTACCAGTCTATGTTGGGCCCCCATCTGCCCCTTTATATATCTAATAACTTATTGACCTATTTTAATATACCCAATAACTTATTTGACATATTTTAATATACCCAATAACGTATTTCACATATTTTAATATACCAAATAACTGATTTAACACATTTTAGTATACCCAATAACCTATTTGACATATTTTAGCATACCCAATAACTTATGTGACATATTTTAATATACTCAATAACTTATCTGACATATTTTAATATACCCAATAACTTATTTAACATATTTTAATATACCCAATAACTTATTTGACATATTTTAATATACCCAATAACTTATCTGACATATTTTAATATACTCAATAACATATTTGACATATTTTAAAGATACTCAATAACTTAATTTACATATTTTAATAATATCTTGAGACTTGTTTGACATTATTGACCTTCAGCTGCAAATGAGTTCATTTATAAATTTACCTCAGTCAACTTTGATCTCTCAAAAAAATTGCTTCTTTAAATTTCAGCCGTTTCATCATGTGCTTTATTGACAATAGCAAAAAATTCCCTACCACTCTCCCATCTGTATCTGAGACATAAACAAAATTAATAACAAAGTTACTAAATGGACAAAGTGTTGAGTGTATTACTGCAGACTTATAAAGATTAATATCGAGAAAATAAATAAATAAAAATGTTGAAAAAAATGAATTATTATTCTTATATAATACGGAAAGAGAGTATGAATGCCATACATATATATTCCCGGTGATGTGATTTAAAGGGTTCATACCAGTTTGGGAGAAATGGTTGTTCTAAAATTACAGAAGTTCATAGAACCAGTTCTTAAATTTCCTTGCCTACTCACATTGTGACCACTAACTGGCTATAAATCCACTAGGAGGAAGCTAGCAGAACAGAAAATCTGAATAAATTTATGGTTGTTTCGGAATTTTTGAGATGACGATTGATAATTTGTATTATTTGTATTATTTGAACTACTATTCTCATCTTGGGTGTTATTTTCACAATGTTTCAGTCGTTGTAACCTCTGACCTTCTTCAGGTGTATCTTTTTGAACTTGGTAATCTTTATGTCAGACTTGTGAACTTTTCGAATTTAATCCAGCATGTTGTTAAGAACAATAAAATATAATTTGATTTAATTCCTTCCGGAAAATACTTTGTCCAGATTGCCATTATTTTCAAATGGCCACCATCTTAAAATAGGGATTTAACTCTGTATTCGTTCATGCAGAGTTACTTCTCATTGATTTGAACAAAAACAATAATATTTCTTTAAAAAAAAAATCGGCACAGTTTAAAGAAAGAAAAACAAAATAGATTGCAAGTAAATACAGCACCGAGAAACGCCGGGTCGGGACAGCTTGTTAAGGATAAATTATTTAGTTCATCATTTAGTCCCAGGGTGATTCTCTATTCATTCTTGATTCTCTGCAATTTTTTTTTTAAAGATCTTTCTCGACTACAATTGGTCAACGTAAGCGATTTCTATTTCTACATTTGGAAAACTTGACACCAAACTATGATGAAATTTGTCCGTTAACAGACAACAGAATTGCAATACCAAGGCGTTTTTGTTGGATCTTTTATGGTTATGCCATTATAAACTATTTTTATTTTGGGTTCGTCAAGCGAGAATACAAAAAAACATGTCAACTCTCTCTGATAACAGGATAACAACCAATTTTATGGTTATGCTTGTATAAACCATTTTTATAAAAGATAACGGTGAGTTCATTAAACGAGAGTAAAAACATGTCAACTGTCTGATAACAGGTTAACTACTGTTTTATTTTACAAATTATATGCGCATGTCAAATGTCTGTGAGAACAACAACAGAAAATGTGTCAGCTTTATTGATGAGGTCACAACAGAATCTATGGGTGATGCAATGTGAGTTTTGAGTAATGCTGAGAAGTGAATCAATCTTGATCAAGCCACTCATCCAAATCATCAGAATAGAATGTGAGATCTGTAGCAAATACAACATCTGGAACTATTATTAAAACCGGCACTTTAATAAAACCGGCACTGTTTTTCGCACAATATTTAAACCCAAATATCTAAAAGTTTCTGTATTGCATGTCCCAATAAAGACTCTTATATTAACAGATTTTTTTATAACTTTGGAGTTAAACGTTTTTTTTATTTCCTTCTCATAAAATGTTGTCTACATAAATGCTTATAAAGCTTATTCACAAAAGCAAGAATGCATATTTCACGGTGAAAATGCTAAACTTCTAAACTTAACGACTGCCCGATTAGATCTGCTGAGTGTTTTTAATGATATGGTGGCGCTTGAAAGTTTTTAATTGTATGGTGGCGCTTGAAAGTTTTTAATGGTATGGTGGCGCTTGAAAATGATTGAAATTTCGCTCTTAAAAGAGAGTTGTGTAGTCAACAAATGATTTGGGTTTTGAAAGTGCGAATTCAGAAGTCTATGACTAGACTCCAAACGTTAACCAAAAAAAAACCCAGTTCGGTTCAATTCCTGTAGAAGCACAAAGACCCTCTGTGTAACTTTGAGCTCCAATGAACGAAAAATAATTCGGCTCACCGCAGAATCTCGCTCAACACTCACTTCACCTTCTCCTGATTTTCTTCTCTTTTTATTAGCAGATTTTCCTTCAGTTGATTCCGCTTAACCAATCAGAAAAAACATAATCCGCTAGCTGACTATTTGTCATCAAGGCGAATCCACGTATTATTGTGCAGCAACCAGTAGATTTGTTACTTCGAGGTTGCAAGTTCAATCCTCACTAGAAAACTAGTAAGCCAAAACTTATTTCCCTTTCCATCTGCAAGCCATCTGCGGGGATGAAGTAAGTCCGGGCCATCTCCACCGCTCGATTCTGGCTCAAGATCATCAATTCGGCCACAGGTTTACAAACATTATGTTTGCTTTAAGACAGGGGTAGCCAAAGCCAGGCGCATCCACCGAAATTTGTGCATCTGCATGATTATACGAGTCGCATTGTATGAAAAATTTTTAAATTGCTGAAATAATCTTTTTTTTTTCACCTCAAATAAGACACATTGCCACTAAGACGTAAAGGGCTACTGTGAATTAGGGGCCAGATTTATAGGGATATCCTAAGTGGGGAGTTGTGCAGTGAGATCTTTGCTCACATTACATTAAACCTTTTACATGTTTTAACAGTCGGTGAAACAGAGAAACAGAGAGCAAGGAGGGAATTCATAAAGCAAGCAGTTCGACAAAAGAAGCTATTAGAGTAAGGGACCTCTACAATGAAGGGGTGGGATTTTGCTGTTTCAAAACTCGAATTAAGCTCTCGCCTTTATCCCAAGAGAATGCTTCCTCACAGACTATCGATATTTCCATGGATGGTGCTCGACTGAAATCCAGTCTCTGGTTTTTCTCTGTAACATATTCGCTACAAGAATTTGGATTTTTACCACAATGGGAAAAAACTTTCCTTTTTCATGTGTCTGTCGTCAGGTGGAATTTCTATGAATAAAATTTCTTTTAAGCGCTCCTGTCTGTGGAGCAAAATATCGCGAAGCTGCTTGCCAGCCGACTACAACATGGTTGTCTTCAAGTCTAATGTAAACAAATACTTGTTGAATAGTCCTTTTGGATAATCAATTCCTCTTAAGAAATCTTCTGTCCATTCCACGGTTGTTTCCAATCCTTGTGGGGTGACACTCAATGTCCAACCGACAATCTCTTTAACCCTAATCCTCGAGTGGCCCCCAGACCATGATAAGCGGTGACCCATTATTATAAAAAAAATACTAAATACAATAGTATAATAGTCTTTATTAGGATAGTTCGGCTTCAGATAGACAGATACATAATTTCCATTAGTTATTATGATCAATTCACTAGTTCTCATACAGGTCACCATCAGTGATTGCTCACTGATAATAACCGGTGGTGTTCCCCGGAGTCTGAGTGACACCAAGTTTCCACAGATTTCCAGTACTCTCCACATCTTTCGATAACCATTGCAAATGTCAATGCATTATCGCAACAGCCACTTACCATTGATTTATCGCTGGCAACGACCATGGGTCTTCTCTTAGATTTGCGTGGCAATAAGCCTCCCAAAGGTCCCAGTATTCTCCACACCCTTCCAGTGGAGGTCTGGTTAGTGCTTTCCCTCCTCGGTCCCCTCCCCCCTTGACCCGTTATGATTATTTTGTGGTATAAGTCGGGCTGATGCTATCACATTGTTTCCAGTCGTTCTGGACTTCTTGCCACTGAATTCAAGCAGTGCCGATTCAGGAGAGGTGTGGTTAGGGATTGCGTAACCCTTGCTCCACACTTACATGCGCAGCAACTCTTACAGGGGGTATCCATTGTCTCTCAAGACTGAACGGAAGTCATGGGGAGTTTTCATACAAGTCATTATCAGTGATTGCTCACTGATGATAACAAGAGGTGTTCACTGGAGTCTGAGTGACAACAAATCTCCCCAAATTTCTAGCACTCTGCTTCTTTCAATAACTGTTGCAAACCACTTCGCATCATTGCAACAGCCGTTTACCATTGATTGTTGGAGATGACTGTTGGTTTTCTCTGGAATTTGAGTGGCAATAAGCTTCATCAAGGTTCCAGCACACTCTGTACCCTTCCAGTGGAGGTTTCCATCTTCCTGAACCTCTCACAAACTTTTGAGGCTGTGTGCATGATTTTTTAATATATTTTTTGGAGGGGTTGGGGTCAATTCATGGGATTACTGGAAGTTTCAGTTCTCTTGGGCTCGTATGATGTTCTTTCTACATTCTTTGTTCTATTTCAACATACCTGCAGCTGGTTGGCGTTTGCATTCAAGGATTTTTTTCTTAATATTTCGGTTGTTTCCATCATTGCTGTGCATTATACGGTGTCAATCCTTTTTTTCATTCCAATTTCTCTTAGATGCTTTTCCAGGTTTTTTCATAAAAAAATTAAAAAATTGGGGCCTTTCCTTTCGGAGAGTCACACTTACAGAAAATCCTGTATTTTGGTTGTCTAAGTGATAAAGAAATGGTTCAGCAAGAACTGGATCTTTTTAAAAATTAATAAAGACATGGCTACTGGAATCTAATTTTCTATTGTTAAAAAGGACGAAATGTATACGTACATAGATAATAAACAAAAAACAAATATTTATTATTTGTGGTCCCTAGAAAATCCTTTAGATGGGCACTGTAAGTGTAGTATTAACACAGCATGATGTCGCTAGCTATAAATGCATCGTTCCTTTCATTAAGTTGAACGCTCTTATGACGTCAAGCCGCCGAAATAAGTGTTAAAATTATCAGTGTTTATTTAGCTATTCAGCGGTGGGCGTGTGGTTTTAGATGTCAGGATTTGAGTTGTAAAATACTCGTAGCCTGGGGTTTCGAATCAGTAGTGAATAGTTATATCGCTATGCTGATGAGTCCCGATTAAAAAGGACGAAACGTATACGTACATAGATAATAAACAAAAAAAAACAAATATTTATTTATATATATATATATATACACACACTAGCTAGACCTGTGTCGCGGTGTTGATTGGAAAAATTTGAGGAACCTCCAATCTTGCTACCTTCCTTCACTTTTTAAAATTCCCCAACTCATACCTGTCACTTTTGAACTTCTTTTCATTTTACTTCCGATTTCTGTCCTCTACAAGGGAAGTGGTGGCTTATTTCCAAGTCACCAGAATGCAACATTAGCTTCAGGTAAGTCATTAGCATTCTTCACAAGAACTAATTAGGATGGACGATCTGGTGGGGATAGAAGACCGCCCCACATCATGTTACAAGTTGATATATGTTACAATAAAACAAGTCTTATAAATAAAATTCATGCCATTAAAAACAAAGTTTTGATAATAATAATACAGAATGGGGCATAAAGATCTTATTCGGTAAGTTAGGCTCTACAATTTTCATTTTCTTCAATTCTTATAAAGATTTCACAATCATGTTGATCTTCTCAATCAATGATCATGGAATATTTCCTGGGTGTTTGATCTCTTTAAAGGCAGAAGTAGGGGTGCCCACCAATGTCATCAGATTTAAGCCCTTGTGACTTTTCTTTTCCTTTGGAGATACCTAAAGGAAAATGTTTTAAATTCCACTCGAGATGACATGGAGAACTTCTAGGAATGCCTCTGTCAATATATTGCCAACAACGACAGACATTTTTCTGGTGTGATTTTTAAAAACAAAACTAGTTGTGCTCTTTTTTTTTTACATATAAAATGAGGTGTACTCAGAGCACCGTTTCTTGTCTTGACAGAGTTCGAAATCGACTTGTATAATTGGTTGAAAATAGTAAAAATAAAATTTAATAGAAATCGTATTTTCATTATTATCTCCCTTGATTCAGTAATAATTTTTGAATTTGTCTAGTTTTTCATTTTGGCTAAATGTTTTTTCTGAATAACTAGTCCAGTATTATTCTCATCCAGATAGCAGTGCATTATAGATTACTAGCTGTACCTCTATTCTACCGTTATTTCTCTATTCTATGGAAGCTGCTCAAATAAGCTTTAATCTCTGGTTTCTTGTAAAACTCTCTCATGATCACCTGGGCATATTATGAATTATGTTTTTTTTGTTTTTGTTTTTTTTTACAAACAATGCAATGAGTGAAGGTAATGGCAAAAATATTTATTCATTTTGAAAAGAAAAACATGATTAATTTTTTTTGTTGTTTTTTTCTAAATATATACTTTCTCCTTGTAATAGTAATTTTTTTTTACATTTTGCCAATTTGTTCCAAATATCTCTAAAGAATAATCTTAATTCTCTCAATGTTGATTCTTCATGAACTTTGAGTTTCATCAGTTCAGCATCCGTTAATTTATGTAGAGGTGTAGGAGGAGCAGGCAGAAGTTTTTCCAAAACTCTCGCTATATAAGAAATTTCTATTGAATTTTAGTTTTAATATTTTTAATCAATCATATATTATAGCTGTGGACTGGGTTTGGTGTGCCGGTTAGAGTTCTGTCGGGGCCTTTGCATCACTTTCACTAATACCCTTGTGAAAGATATGAACCCATATATCCTCCCTCCAGCTAAGGATTAAATAATAGGGTAGACTGGAGCCTCAAGCTTTGGTTGTGTAACTAGTCTAGGAGAAGGAAAACTGAAATAACACCAGTCGTTCTCTGCTTATCCCAGCATTGTTTCCATTCGTCCTGGACTTCTTGCCACTGGATTCAAGCAATGCCAGTTCAGGAGCGGAACAGTTAGGATTGCACAACTTTTAGTTCACTATAGATTCCTCATGCAGACACCCTTACAAGAGGTATCCATTGTCACTCACAAGGTCACTTGGGTTTCTTAGCAAATCTACATTTGCAAAACATCTACAAATCAGTTTAGGGGTTTCTTTACAATCAAACTGTCATCATCATCATCATTCATTTTATCGTCTTATTTCCCTCGGTTAAGGGTCTGACGTTTTCTAGCAGCTTGCAATCTCAGTCTCCAGTGGATTGATTCTGTCCAGATTTCATTGTCAAAGATCCTTCTTGATGGTTTGCATCCAAGTTTTCTTGGGTCGTCCCACTTTCCACCCGACCTCAAGGTCTCTGCATTTTCCTATCCAAGAATCGCTCGCTCCTCTCAATGTGGCCAAACCAACAGAGCTGATTGATCGTCAGGAGTTCAAACTTTGTTATATATTCAGCCTCACCAACAGGGTATCTGATCTGACCAGATATCTATCTGTCACTAAAAAAAGTGCTTCATATTTTTAATAGTCCAATTGTTGCCGTGGTTGCTCCAACGCTCCGATAGTTGTAAACTCTTAGTATATCGGTGCATTTTGAAAATAAATTATATATATGTATAATGCATATATTTTGGATATGTTGTCAAACTCAAGTGTTATGCTCAATGAATATTAGACATTTCAATGGTACTAATATTTCATTCCAGAGGAATTATAAATTGAAATATTTTCTGACAAAGACAAGGTTTTGTATCAAGCAAAGTTGGTTTTTATTTAAAAATTAACTGCTGTTTCTTCATAGCCAATACAATCCAAACATTAGTAATACATCTTATAGACAAATAAATCTTCAGATTTACAGAAAAAAAACCCAGACTTACTTTGGATATTTTTACAGAAAAAAATGTCTATTTTTTTCCTTCGATACATGCGATATATATATTATTTTAGTTAAAGTTTTTACTTGATACATGAAAGTATAATCCTTTTTAATTCATTTGTCATCAAAATGTACCGAGAGTTTGACATTGGAGTTGGTTGGTAGTTGGGTTTTACGGCATGCCAACTATTGTCGGGTCATTTTATGCTGAAACCGTATGTTTTGTATAAGATCTGTTTGTAAATTATAAAATGTATGCCTACAAAACAAATTAAACAAATAGTCTGTATAGAATAGTTTCTATTTAACTCTTAGAATGCTGACAGGTACTACCACTCTGGATCAGAATAGACCTGGGAGTAGGGGTAACTCTATACTCCCCAAAGCGCCTAGTTTAGTGTCATAAGCAGGACGTTTGGGGAGGGATAGACATTAGAGTATGCACACCAAAAATTGGACTATTTAAAAAAATAATGAGACAGTTTTTTTTTCTGATGGTGTGATTGTAAAGAAAAACATAGGATTACATCAGTAAATAAACCAATCAAAATATAATATTTGTTAAAAATGAGTGCATCTCATTTTTTTGTTTTACAGACAATTTTTTTGAAAAAAAATATTAAAAAATAACACAAACACACTTTTTGCTTTTAACGTTTATGAGATTTCATTCAGCATTTAAGAAATAAAACAATGAAATAAAAGAATCAGTAAAAAAAAAACAACACAATGACTAAGAAATAAAGGAGTTTCAAGATTTAAAAAATTTATGTTGACAAAAATATCCATGAATTTGTAAAATGAATTTTGTGTTTCATAAATAAAGTTTCCTTAATTTCGAAATGGATTTGTTTATTTAATTAATTTTTTTAAAATAAAAAATGTTTGTTCTAAGACACATTAGGACAGCAGAATTTGATCAGCAATTTGAACAGATTAGAATTTGTATTTTTTTAAAAACCATTTTCATTTATAAGACGCTAACGTCGTTTAGTAAAAATAAAATCCCTGAATTGTTGAGGCAAAAAAACTAGCTTTTATTAATCAGCAAAATCGCTCTGAGCTGAAGTTGGTGCACAACGATCAATAATTGTTTAAGTATTCAAGTAATAAATAAGAATTCTATTCTTAATTTGGATAAAAGAAAATAATGTCAAGACAATCATTGTATATGTAAAACTTATTTAAAAACATTGTTTTTTGCTCATCTTAATTTCAAAGTAAAACTTTCATATAAATATTTGCATAATTGACTTTAAGACCATCAGGAGAACATTAAAACAATAAAAATCGAATAACTTAAAAAATGTCAGTTGTAAAATTTCTTTTTAATTTAAGAAAATTTGATGGCCATAGAAAAATTACTTTTAGAGCAGACATCAATAACTTGAAAATCATTTAAAAGAAAAAAGCTGAGATTTTCCTGTAAATTAATTTAAACGATAACATTTAAAAATAAATCGTTCAACATTTTTGTTGCACTTTTTGTTCATAATTACTTTGGAAGACAATTCAAATAAAAGAAAAAATGTTATTCATTTTCGAGTTGATTCCAAAGATTTGAAAAATAAAGAGATACACTTTGATCGAGCAAAAATAAAATTGAAGGACATTGAAAAACTTTAAATAGCAGAAAAATATATATTGGTTGCTTTTTAGTTTTCCAAAGATTTGAAAATGTCTGATATTTCAAGATATTTTGCATCCTATTATCTGCAATGATTACTTATATATATATATATATATATATATATATATGTCATCCACAGAGACTTATTGGTGTGGTTATGCACAGTGAGCACATCAACCTACAGATACAAACCTCGGATTTTAGTAACTAACTATAATGACGGTCTGATGCTCTACCCTCCGAGCCAACTTACCTACTGATATAAATGGAAAAAATATATATCGCTTCTAAACAAATTTTTGTATTCATTTATTTGCTTTTTCACGATATTAGTACCAAGGACGATTCAATTCTTTTTATAGAAGAATCTTGTTTTACGCTTGTCTTTTCATCTACTAGAGTGGTCCACCCATTGCGTATATATATATATATATATATATATATATATATATATATGAGATTTAATATAAGGATGAAATCCAACAGTGTGTAGAATGGAAAAAATGGATAAACCATAAAAATATGATCGACAAAATTCCATTAAAAAATCATCAAGTATATTTTGCCTCTTTTACCGACGTGGACTGACAACTTGGCGTGCCAAGTTCAAATCCTGTCGGTTTACAAATTTCTATGTGGTCCCTCAAGTAAGTACCCGATTTTGAACAGAATTTGGGAAAACTAATGCCAACAACAGAAACGAGCGAATCAAATAGTCGTACCTTGCTGATTCATATTGATTTACGTTTTTACTTGGTATACAGTAGTAAGTAATTGTAAATGTAATGCTTCCACTGCATACACAGTCAGTGTAAATATAACGCTGGCAATTTGCAAACTATAAATGTTGGTAGGTGGCTGTGGTGAAGACGATACCAATGTGGATTGATGACCTGGGCATGCCAAGTTCGAATCCAGTCGGTTCCATTAAAACCATTTTCATTTATGGATGTTGGTAACTTTCATGTGGTCCCTCCTGTAAGTACCTGATTTCAGAAAAGAATGGCAAAACTAATGTCAATAATAGAATTGAGTCGGTCAAAAAGTCGTACCCTGCCGATTCATACAAGTTCACCTTTATGTTTATTGACATGCTTCTCACTCCGAAGAAGATTCTGTCAATAAAAGAAGCGAAATATTAGTGATTTATTTTTAATGTGATTTTTTTTTACATTTGTGGTTTAGTCACTTTTACATTTTATTTTTAAACACACACACAAGAAAACCAACCTCTCTAAAAACAAAAAATTGAACACAACCGAAATAAGACAGTAGATATTGGACAAAGTGCTCGATATCCTATTGAATAGAGCTATATCAATAGAAAAAAAAAATTGTACTTAGCTTAACAATTTATTGCAGTTTCATGACATTACCAATTATCAGAAGTGTACCTGATTGATGTCTAACATCTGGTATTAATCGAGAAAAAAGAATGCCAGGCAGTTAGACTTCTAATGATCGGTAATGCTGTGTAACTGCAGTAAATTATTAAGCTAAGTACAATTTATTATCATATATATCTATTTTGTTTTACTTTCTGTTTGAACTTTTTTTTTTTACAAACAAGATTTGGAAGATTCATTTTTTTTGTTGAAATATAAGAAAAAATATTTCAGTACATGATTTGCAATAGGCACCTAAACATTTTCCGTAGCTTAAAAAGCAAACTAAATAATAATTTAAAAAAAAATACTAAAAATATTAAATTATCCCCTCTGTTCAACATAAAAATACTCCAGTCTTACTCTCTATCGTTTTAACTTTTGTAAAATGACTTATTAGTCCAGTTGTATAGTTTACATAAAACTCAATTTTGATAACTAAAAATCATTTAATATAAATGATTTGATCGAGCTAAAATAATTAAAAAAAAAAAATTACTTATACTTGATTTCAGCACAACTCACTGATTTGATGATGAAAAGAAAATGGAAGAAGAGAAATTTAGAAATGACACTCGACCAAAATAAAATGCTTCCTGACTGAAAGAAACGGATAGACAAAAGTGTCATTGACACAAAACAAAAATGGCCACGCACGCACACAAGACCCTTCTATGGAGCGAGAGAGAGAGAGAGAGAGAGAGATGTTTGATCTTGGGCCATAAAAAAAAAAGGTTTCTCTTCAACACTGTCACCCCTCGTCCTTTTCCTCCTCTTATTAACACTCTTGCTTCATGGCAAAAAATCTCTTTTTTTTTGTCCGTTTAATTTCTGATAGACTGGAAATAATCTGAAAGGATCTGCCACGCTTCAGGTGCCATGAAACCTTCTGGAGGTGTTACACCTTCTCGGGCAAGTTTGCGCATACGGGTTCCGGAGATGAAGTCATAGTCTTCTTTGTTCTCAGGGTTGTAGAAGTCCATGCATTTACGCTTGGTATTGTAAGCAGCGACTCGGAAAGGAACAATCTCAAGTTGGTTAAGTCCGGGAGCTGAAGTTAATACCTGAATGAAATAAAATACAAAAAAATAAATAAAATACAAAAAAATAAATAAAATACAAAAAATAAACTATGTGTGTCTATAGGAAGTAATATGTATGTGTGTTCTAACATTACACTGGGTTTCATGCCTACAATAGGCAATCGTCAAATGTTTTGCAGCAATATTCAGAGTGCATGCATAAAAAAAAGTAAAGTTAACCTTTAAATGTTTTTTGTTTTAATAATGTGACACATTTCAACAAAATGCCTATTTAATATAATACTTGATGAAACTGTGTCAAGCTGCAACTTGTTTCACATCTGCAACGAGCCTGTTGGAAAGTGTGAGTAGGTATTGGTATGATGTTGCATCAGCACACCTGCTGAATAGGTAATCAGTATCTTTGATGTTAAACCAATATAAAAAAAATAAAGCATTTAAGGGTTAAAAATCAAAATTTTCCCACGTTAGATTAAAATTAAGCCGAGAATAAAAGTTCAATTTAGTTAAAAGGTTAGAAAAACTATAAGACAGGGTCACCAGATTGGGTGACAAATAGTAAATGGGTCCACTTTCTAAGGTGTGTGTGCATTGGTTCTGACAAATTCAGCTCTATTCAGCCTGACTGACTTCACAAAAATTTGTAAATTTGTGAAGTTAGTGTTTAGTTCACAGCTGAATTTGTCTGAGCTCCCTTTCAAAAGCAGCAGGATTCAAAGTTTTTTTTTTAAAAATAAATGTTTACTCAAACATTGTAGCAAGATTTAAAGCAGAAATAAGATTAAAATTGGAAATTTTCATGTAAGGTTAAAATTAAGCAGAGAATAGAAAATTCCATTCATAAGTTAAAAGTTTAGAATTAGGACGATGTGGCAGGACATGACATCATGGAAGGAAGTACATTACCAAAAAGCTAGAGCGCTTCTACCTCTGGGAAATTGACATCTAAGTGATCAGACAAGGATTGCGAGGAGAAGATGGGGTTCATCTTGATGTACTTGCTGAAAATTACCATAAGAGATCAGACCCTCTGGGCCTAAACAGTTTGTCTAGTAATTATATATATATATATATATATATATATATATATATATATATATATATATATGGGCCTACATTCTAGTATATAAATAAATTCAATAGTTCTTAACAGCAATATGTAGTTAAAGCAAAATAAATTGTTTTGGACTATTAAAATAATTTCCAACGCTATTGATAACGTTTACCCATTCATTTATTTTTATCATCGCTTATGTTTGAATTCGTGTTTTGAAACATGACGCAAATCATAAATCTATGACGTCATGCCATAGCTATAATTATTTTGTTAAAGTAATGTTTTTAGATCTATTTATAAGAAAATCTAAATAGCTCAGTTTGTAGAACATTAAACTGAAAATTTCAAGGTTTCGGTTTCGATTTCCGGTCATGGCATCCGCTTTATTTGTTGGGAATTTATTATTTAGTATTAATGCAATATTTTCCATTTCTAAAAGTTAAGATATTTCTTTAAAAAATTGTGATAGACGGACAGACACACACAGAGAAAATGTTCCCTATATTATGAGTGAATAAATCCAAATCTCAGAGCAATTAATGAAGTTTATTTGTTAAACTTTTTTGATTGCCTATATTATTATTATTATTATTATTTCAGTCACAACGAGAAGGAAGCGACTGCCACATCACCATTACGACTTCAGAAAGACGAACAGCTCTTGTCAATGAAAAAGATCCGCGGGGATCGAAGAATGGTCCCCTAGTAGTTCAGTTCTTATTTGAACACAACAATGGAGGACATGTCACATGTAAAGACGTGATGTAATTTTCCTATTTCTTGGTAGTAAAACAAGTTCTGTTTCACCAGCTTATTTATCTGGAGCAATTTCTAACCACCTATCTTTGTCTTTATTCTGGGTTATAGGCACAGAGATCGATAGGAATTACAAATTTCTGCTAACAGTGCGTTGTCCCATTATTCTTGGGACAAATCAGGAATAATACAGAACGTTCACAATCATGTGCCTATTTCGGCATCATCTATTAGACATTTAAGATGCATAAAATTATTTTTACAGCCGATTTTCAGCATTTTCATTCGTGCTGATTAAATTCGATACAAAGAACAACATTGTTAGATCGAACCTTCCAATATAAAATAATTTTAAATATTTTTATAAGGAAATAACTTTTTACCAAAAAGTTATCTCCCTTGCCTCAAAGAGATTTTTGAGAAGAGTTATGGGTGCTGGTTGATAAATCCTCCACTATGAAAAATAAAAAAATTAATAAACATTTGTATGATGTACGTACCCATTACGGGGAAAAAATATTGTACAACTAAAATCTCATAAATTGATCAAGCAGTTTTTTTTTTACAAAAGAAAATCATTAATGGGAAATCGTAGGCATTACCATTATGTACAATGCTGGAGTCAGCAAAACTTTAAATTTTCGGAGTTATCGCCCTTAGTTTTCCAACATGGCGTCCATAGATCAACGCTCCTCGTTTACCAATAAAATTTGATTTTCGTTTGTAAACAAAAAAAATCAATTTACAAGATTTTTGGTGTACCATATTTTCTTTCCGTCAAAGGTACATACATCATACAAATGTTTCTTTATTTTTCATAGCGGAGGAACTGTCAACAAGCACCGAGTTATGTCCCTTGCCTTTCAGACCAGCAGACATTGGGATTGGACTTGTGTCGCACAGCAACTTCAATTAATACGTCTTAATTATAAAGTTATTCTTCTTCAGTTGTAAATATATAATCAATATTATTCGTTGATCTATACAGAAGCATTTATATTCAATTCGTTCCAAATCTCACAAATGCAGAGTTCAAAAATAGATATTTACTCATTTTATGCATTTCAGTCTTGATATGATCTGATCACTATTGTTCTCTTCATTCGATGTGGGATACAACAGAAGCAACATCTGATGATTATCTCCTGTAGACATAAAACCCAGTGTAATGTTAGATCTGTGGGGTGAGCCATAACTATAACTTGTACCAGCTCTGTTATATATTTTTTAAATTTATAACATTGAGCACTATAGAATAAGGTTTGTCCTAAAATACATTCTTTTGATGCATCAAGGCCAATCTTCAGTGATGCCTTGCCTTCATCAAGTACTTGTGCATCATATCGGTTCCAGCAGCTAACCCGATTTGAGAGTGGATGGTCCAAGTGGTCACCCTAGTGTGATATGAATTTTGACATTGTAATAAAATCATAATTTGCCAGATAAAAGTTTGACTCTGTAAATATAAGATCTCCAATTAGCTTCAGCCAATGAAAATGTTCCATTTAACTCCCTCTCTGCTATATATTAAGAAAAACTACCCTTATTAATACAGTGGCCAATGGCAAAAAAATCTTAAATCGAGATGAATTTCCCAAGAGAGAGAGAAATAAAATTTAGCCAAATAGCAACAAAAAATGACGTAAAACTCTAGTGATTGAAATGGAATTCCGCTTTGTCTGAATAAAAAAAAAGAAGTGGATTTCACTAGAAAGCGAAAAACTCACATCCCTGTGAATACCCTTTTGTATAATCCTTTAACGATTGAATTGTTTTGCCTGCCAAATTCTATTTAAGCCCCTTTTTGGCTTGGGATTAGTTTTTTTTTTTAGATTAGTATCGGTGCAACAAAATGATCCCGCACCTGGACAAAATCACAAAAGGAAACTTGATAAAACCACTGCCGTAGACTAGTTTACTGGGTGGCCAACAGATTCCACGCTATCAATTTATTTACACAGCACAGGCTGGTGGTAGTCTTCCGTTATTTTGAGATTATATCTTATATTATTTAAATTTAACTCTAGCTATGGCCTCGCAGGCAAATTCAAGTGGCAACTATGGTGTTAAACGTAAACACCAGTCTATTTTTATTAAAGAAAAAGTTGAACGATTAAAAAAACTTCTAACAATTTCTGGTGGTTTAAAGACACGATCGGTATATAATTAGTGGGTTACGGAAGGTGCTGATGAATTATTATTACGGTGAAATCGGATGGTGTGGCGAAGCAGTTAATCCGGAAAGGCCCTGGAATCAAGGATGTTGGAAAATCGGTGTAGCACCTGTACTAGCAAAACTTGGCAGGTGTGATTAGCATAATGGATACAGTAATGGACAATGGAATCGGCTATGCTGATTTGAAATCTGAAACTAGTTTTTTTTTTGTTCTTTCTTTACTAGAGTCACCATTTATCAATGCTAAAAACCACCTGAGGATAGATTGCCAGTTGAATGATGATGAATGTTATGAGAGGATTGAAAATCTCCACTCAAAACAGCCAACCCAGAAAACAGTATTTCTCCCCCCCCCCCCCCCCCTCTGTCAGAAATATCGCTGATGGTAAAAAGGACAATATGAAAGAGGGGGGACGAATGTTATGAGGCAGCCTAAAGTAAACCCAAGCTTTACTTTCTACTTTTTCTTATGGAAGTTGCTCCAGATAAGGCATGAAGTCATTTGATGTAAGGAAAAGACCAAGGCTATAGGTAGGTGGAAAACAGTCAGCAGAAGAGTGTTCCACAAGCCTGCAGTTCTCGGAAATAAGCTAGTGGAATAGGAGACTGTAAAAGGTAGGAGCCCACAATTTTCCCTGCTGCTATGGGTAAAATGACAACTCGTATTCAATATATTTGTTCACATACAATAAATCGTTTGTTACAAAAAGGAAAACATTTTTTTTAGTAAAAACGAAATCTGCAAGATTCACCTTTGCTCCGTGAGTGGCATCATAGATATCTTTTTTTGTGTCTGGATGGGGCATACCAGCTGGATCTCGGCCCACAATATAAAAATTGGTCCCTGTTGCCATTCGAGCCTTAGCATGCCATTGAACCTGGTGAAAATAAATTAAAAAACAAAACAAAATTAATATTTAGGTTTTCAGATCAGAAAACGTTTTCTAAAAAAAACAAAAAACATTTATTTAATCAGTTGTATTTTCATTCAATAACTAAACAAAACAGGGGTGTGCATTATTGTCCTAATGGATACTGCCATGGAGTATGTAATCTAATAACGTTGGAAAAAGTTGGATCTCAGTTTATAATAGCTGTTTATCGATAACATCGACATGCCAGTGTTGCAGATTTTGTACATGTCTGTATAAATAAAAATAATCATACATATAAAAGCTCTATTTGATATTGAGCACTGGTTGAAATTCTTTGGATTCCTATCCTGTGGATGTTTACTTTGCCTGGATTATTATTATTATATATATATATATATATATATATATATATATATATATATACACACATGGTTAATCCAACAAAAGATATAAGAGGCAACTAATATCTTTAATTAGTGAACATCATGAGTTAAGGACTTTAAGGTACTTTGCCTGAACATTGAATTCTAATAAAATTTGATTCGCACCTTATTTTATTCTTTCACTTTACCTAATGCTATATATATATATATATATATATATATATAAAAGAGTATTTTCAATATATTTGACACCTGAACAATAAATCGTTAACAATATATTTCGGAATTAACCCCTTTACTCTGCAAAGATGAGACAAGTTATCTTCACACAATTTGCTTCTTTCGGTGTGGGATCAGTAAACTTTGTTAAATTGGAAAGTATTTTTGTTGGATTTTTAAAATTTTAGTTAAAACTTACTTCAGTTGGTCCAGCGTACATCATTGGGGAAGGGAAAATAGCCAAAACTGTGGAATCGGGATCCAGGACTTTAGCCTCTAGGATAGCTTGATGTTGCTTGATACGGATTGGGAGTGGCACATCATCATCTTTGGTCCAACCACCTGGAGAACAAAAAGTTGAATTAAAATTAAAACATTTTTTTTTTCTTTTATTAAAAAAGAAAAATGAAAACTTTTTATTATTATCACTGAATCAGGGATTAAAACATTTTTTAGGGTTTAAAATTTTATTTTCAAATTTACGAAAATAAATTGATACTTATACTGAGAATGACCCCAGAGATCAGGATATTTCTGTACAGACCAAATAGCAGTCATCATCGTATTCGGGTTACCGCGTGGCAGATGTGACCCTTCACCATGCACAGAGAGTCATTCACTATAGATTGTAGCTGCGCAAAAGTGGTTTGAGACACATTGCATAGTGCTGGGTACATGGGGACCAGTCGAGGCAATTTTGTCATGAACATGGGTGGTTGGTTGTACATGCCACACAAACAAAGAATATGGTACCAAATCTTTTTTATTGTTCTCCTGGACAGAGAAAACATTGCGTGAACCATGGTATTATCCATTCCAGTTATTAATGCAGTGGTGAAAAAAAAAACAAATTCAAAGTCCGACTTTTGAATTGTATAAATAATTCTCCAAAACACACGAATCTCATCAATGGAATAACTGCACACAAACGACACCAACTTAATATTTTCTCTATTTCTCTCGCTGAACACTCGATATAGTCCCAAATCGTCACATCAACTTTATCTGCACCAGGAGGCAAGTTCCTACTCTTTTTATCTAAACGAGAATTCACCCATGAAAAAGAATGCTCATTTGTATAAGTGAAGTCTTGTCATCGCACAAAAATAACAGTAAGCAGAATGCTCTGAGGTTCAATCTCTGATGGACAACACACGGCACAACACTCACTTTTTTTTTTCTCGTGAACCCACATGATGGTTGCTACAATTGATTGTTTACTCAGATAACCATTGACTATTAGTACTTCTACTTCCTTAATCAAAATTATTTTTTACTAAGTGTCTGATTTACAGTAGAACCGGAAGTAAAGAAGTTAATAACGATTTCCAGTATTATCGCATGTATAACAATCATCAAGAAAAAAAAACTAATAATAAAAATCGAAATAAGGAATAATGAGAAAAATTTAAGATAATATAATGTATGACGTATGTGTTTTTTTCTTGTTTTTTTTTGCCAATTCCGACTCTACAAAGTGTTAGTTTTATTGAATTATTTTTGATGGCTTCCGATGTAAGAATTGTTTTGATAAAACTTTGACCAAATGATATTCGTTTCTTAGAAAAACCAAGAATACGTTTAATTGGACTCATCAGTGAGTGTTGTTATATCCGAAAAACTGAGACCTATAATCAAAAGAAAGTGAACATTTGTGTAATGATATTAGTCTTTTCAAGACGGTTTCTTTTAAATCCTCGCATAAATCAATTTCGATAGCAAAGATTTTCCTCTGATATAAAATAATATGAAAAAAAAAACCCCGTAAAAATGGTTTCTCATCTGATTTCAGCACGAGTCTGGAAGAATTAGGAAAAAGAAGAAAAAAGTAAAATCAAAATGCAGTTCCTTCTTTACTGTAAGGTAAATCTCACTCAAACTATTTATGCTTCACCCCCACATGAACGGCCGTCATGATATAACTGATTAGATGTCTGCAGCTTGCAATTATACACATCTATTTTTAGAAATACTTCAGAAAAACACATTTGAATGTTAACTGTACTTCCTTATTTTTCCCCCATCTTCTATTATATAAAGGGCAGTTATTTGTGTGTATGTCCGGCTAAAACTCTAAAACTACAAAACAAACGTTCACAAAGTTGGTATTTTCTTGATCGGCGTTGCCCCAGATGAATTATATCTAATATTTAGAAAAAAATTATTCATTCTTTCACTTTAAACTGGTGCAGATTTCGCTAGGGAATTGTGTGTTTTCCCCGCCACTAACTGAAGGGAAGTAACTTTGATTTTTTTTCATTGAGTTATTTCTCTTACGTTGACTCGAAGTGTCTGTCCAGAGTGAAGAATGGGCTCGGCGGAGACGAAAGGAGGAAAAACGGGGGGAGAGGGAAAGAGAGATTTAAAAGTTATGTTACACTTTTGCCTCGGGTAACGCTGGGTAGCCCTGCTAGTGTATTATATAAAAAAAAACACATTGTTGTAATCAATGACGACCAACGATCCCATCAAAGAAGAAGCTTTGCCATTTTCGACTTTACAAGATAAAGTTTTGATCGGTGGAAGAAGAATCAGCCGAGAAGAAGTTACCAAAAGAAAATCTTCACTTCACAACAAAGGAACAAAACACATTAGGTAACAATTGTTTTGATTTGTCTTTTGCAATAGATTTCTTTGCTGCCTTTGTAGTAAATAAAGCTGTATCAGGGTACAGTTTGTACCTTTACTCCCACAGGTCAGTGAATTAAATTTTAAGAGTCAATCAGACCTGATAACCTCCGACACTGCAACCTTGGTTTCTCGTGGAGAATCTCCTTAGTTTTATTTTTGGTCACTTTGCTTTAAATATTGCTATGGAAAAAATATATAGAGTCGCTTTTAACAGAAACAACATATTCTTTTAAAAAGCAACAAAAAAAAAAATGTGATCGTCTTCATATGTGTTAATCGGGGCCCTAAACTTAAATTCTTTTAAATTTCAATTTTTTTTAGTTTCATTAGTATGACAAGAAACTGCATCTGGTAGTGGGAGTGTTAAATAATATGGCGTCACCACTTTATTATCATTATTCCCAAGTCCACTTAAAAAAATTTTTTTTTTTTTTTTTTCAACCTTAGTTCACCCCAAACAAGGCAAGTTGCCACTGTAGATGTAAGTTTTGGGGGGTCATTCTAAATTGGGAGCTGTGCAGCTTGTTCACATTAGTTTTAAATTTCTACATGTCAGTACAGTCGAGGAAACAGGGAGTAAGGAGGGAGTTCCAAAGGCCGGTAGCTCGAGGAAAGAAGCTATTGGAGTAGAAGGCTCTCTGGCATCTGGGGACCTCCACAGTGAATGGATGGGATCTAGCTGATTGTCGGGTTGGTTTAGTGTATTTACGTGGAGGGGGCACCAGAGCAGCAAGTTTATTGGAGCATATTCCATTGAAGTACTTGTAAAACAAACACAAGAATGCAACATTGCCACGATGGGACAGAGGCTGGAGCTTGGTGGATAGTGAAGGGCCTATTAGATTAGCGACTCTTTTTTGGACCTTGTCTAAGAGAGAGAGAGAGAGAGAGAGAGAGAGAGAGAGAGAGAGACTAGTAGATGGTGCACCAGAGTGGTAGTACCTGTCAGGGTTCAACCTTTTGTTGGTATGGCATGAAACTGCAATCAGCGTTGAGGCATATACATTTACATCATGAATAATTAGATAAAACCAAACACCAGGAATAAATATTTGAAGATATTAAGAATTTGAAGCATACAAAACTTTTATCAAAATGACTAGATTCAGCATTAAATAACTTCAAAAGGATTGATATGCCGTAAAACAAAACAATCAAAACTGTAGTAAATAAAACTGGATCATGGTCCTGCTTGTACTCTGACTCCAACAGGACAGCGAATGGGATCTACAAAAAAACAAAGATCGACCTGCCTTTAACTTTGATGGACAAACGGACCAAACCTTCACTTCACAACAAAGGAAACAAACACATTAGATAACAATTGTTTTGATTTTGTTGCCTTTTGAAATAGATTTCTTTGCTGCCTTTGTAGTCAATAAAGTTGGATCAGGTTACAGCTTGTCCCCTCACTCCCATGGGATAGCAAATGGGACCTACAGAAAGCCAAAGGTAGATTAGCCTTTAACTGACTTAAACTTTGACAGACAAATAAATACCGGTTAACGGGGGATTGATTAAGATCAACAGAAATCAACCAGAACTAACTGATTGCATAGGTAAAATCATGGCCTTTGTTCAGCTTTGAAAGACAATGGATACCCCCTGTAAAGGTGGTGGCTGCACGTGTTATTGTGAAGCAAGGGTTGCGCAATGGCCAACCACACCTCTCCTGAGTCAGTACTGCCTGATTCTGGTGTCAAGGAGAAGTTCAGGATGACTGGAAACAATGCTGAGATAAACAGAGAACACATACAGTACCTGGTATTCTCAAATGGTCACCCATTTTAGTACTGACTAGGCTCAACGTCGTTTAACTTCGGTGATCTAACGGGAACCAGTGTGTTAACGTGCTTGTGACGTATACATAATAAAATAGGGCTGCTTAAAATTAGCCCAAAATGTCATTGATTGATCAGCAAAATTAATCATTTGCATAACCAAACATGGCTCACTACACTGTCCTGAATGTCTGTCTACACAAGAATCTCATCATCTGAAGGCTGTGAGTTCAATCATTGTACACATCAGTGTATTTTCATATCAGCTCCACAACAGCTTCTGAATTAATATAAGCGAGATAACTGCATTAATCAAGATGACATAACTTACCAAGAGGATGCAATAGCAAGACAGGTTTTGAATAACCTCTTTCTTCCAATTTACGTTTGGTGTCAGCCATCAAAAGAGCGTGGCCATTGTGGATTGGGTTCCTTAACTGGAATGCAAACACGGCATCAGCCTGAAAAGAAATAAAAGAAAGGAAAGATAATAAAATTAGTATAAAAGAAAGAAAGAAAAAAACGCTAAATGTTAATGGTCACAACATTTAAAAATGCATAATATACCAGACCAACCATGACCTGTTGGGTCAGTATTTGTTATATATATTATTAAATATTTACTTAAAGCTTTTGGAGTTTCCAAATGTTTTCATAAACATTTTGAAATATATAAAACTGGCCGTTTTGAAACAAGTTTACAGTGTGATGTCAAAATAGAGCCTCTCTCTAATTCTCTCGCTTTTAATTATGATTATTATTATTATTATTTTTTTTTTTTTTACTAATGAGTAACCATTTATCAAGGCCAAAAGCCACTTGAGGATAAAGGTTAAAGTTGAATGATGAAGAATATTATGAAAGGATTGAAAATGAATGGAATGAACAGTTTGATTATTATGTTTCGGAATTGTTGAGATGAGAATTGATAATTTGTATTATTTGAATTATTCGGACTACTGTTCTCATCTTGGATGTTATTTTCACAACATTTTGGCCAGTGTAAACCATGACCTTTTTTCAAGTGCACCTTGTCGAACTCGGGGAATCTTTATGTCTTTATGTTCAAAATTCCATACAGATTCCCGAGTTCGATAAGGCGCACCTGAAGAAAGTCGGAAATTACATCGTCTGAAACATTGTGAGAATAATATCCAAGATGGGAACAGTAGTCCGAATAATCCAAAGTTTGATTATTTATGGGGATGGTTTATTTACATGATTCCATTCCTCTCACCACTTCTTTTATCATTCGTTTTTTATTTACATTATTTTCGCCTCCTCCATCCATCTAGAACATTCATGTACAGATAAAAAGTGTGCACGGTGACAAACAACATTATCAGAGTTTTAGTCATATATAGATTTGTGATGTCTTTCTGCCCAATGATTTAATTTGAAACAAAGCCCTATACCAAGATCAAATAACTTTTCTTAAGTTAAATTTTATGAGGAATCCAATGGTGGTTTACATTTTTGGAGAGTTTTGTAATAATATTGTGAGGTCTGCATTTATGCTAGAAACTCATAAACAACGAAGATAACATTTTTATTTTATTAACAAAGCCCTGTAAGAAAATTATTCACAACTTTTCACGGATAAGATTTTGCAAGGAATTCAATGAATATGTAATCCAAATGCTTCCTTTCAGAGAAGTATTGAGTAGATGTTGACCAATATTTGAGCTCAGAATATTCTGTTGAGAATTACAGTGACTGCATAGTGCGGAAATAAATAATTTAAAAATTTGTATAAAAACTCAATCATTAAATCAGTAAAGATGGTAACATTTTAGTAAATGTATTAAATATATGACTCATAGGCTGGTTCCAACTCTTGACTCGTGGCCATTCTTAGTTCATATCAGGGTTCTTTTTTATCTTAAAAATTTTTTTTTTTTTAAAACTTTTAAATATTCTATTGAATGTATTATTTACAGATATATATATTTATAAACAGTTTATATTTAACCACAAAATGTTATAGTTGGTCTTATCTTTCTTATAGCATATCAACCCTTCTTGGGTTATTTAATGTTGAAATAAAACTGTAAAATGATTTATTGTAGATAGATTTCTATTTGTACCCATCGTTAGAATAGATCTGCAATCTGACGCTCTCCCAACTGAGCTATTTCGGCTGGCTATATCTCTTTTAATGCTAGGCATATAATATTTGTACTGGCTGCTGCTATCTAAGTCATTATTGAAAAATGTTTAGTTAAGATGGCGTCCATTTTAAAAATCATACCTTTGCCAACAGTATTAATGAATAAGTAAATGCAGTAGATCTGATAGAATTTGAACTCGGCTTGCTGATTTTATAGTCTATATAAGTATCCATTACACCACACACACCACTTAAGGATTGCCTCGCTGATTATTTTTAATAACTTTAGCTTGTGAATAAGATTAAGGAGAATATTTCAAGGCCATAATCTCATTCATAAACATTAATTTGGGGGCAGAGGAAATAAATATCTTATCCCGCTTACCTTGAGTTGTTTAAATCTCTCTCGTAATTCTTTGGGGGTGAGACGGTATTCATCAAGACCATCATTCCAAGTGATTCGTTCAAACACCTCCAAATCGCCACCCACCAGCCAATCTCCACTGTCATAGATCATCTGGAAAATTAGAAATAGAGAGACCAACATTTCAAAAAGATTTCGATTTTTGTTTTTTTACTGAAGGAAAGAGAAAAGAAAAGAGAAAAGGAAAAAAGAAACAAGGAAAAAGAGAAAGAAATGGAAAAGGAGAAAGAAAAAGAGAAAAAGGAGAGAAAAAGAGAAAGAGCTAAAAAGAAAAGAGAAAAGAAAAAGAAAAGAGGAGAGAAAGAAAAGGAAAAGAGAAAATAAGAGAAAATAAAATAACACTAAAAAATGGGAAGAGTATAGAAAGAAAAGAAAAGTGAAATTAAAAAGGGAAAATGAAAGTGAAAAAAGAAACAAAAAGAGAATAGAAAAACCTTCTAATGTAATTAAACTCAAAAGTGAATATATCAACCAAATGATAAGGGAAACATGTTTACCTTGACGTAAGGATGGCCTGGATTGGACATACCAAACTGGCGGGAACATCTTTCTTCTTTGTTGTGTTTATAGAATTCTGGATTTTTAATAATGGCCACATTTCGTCCTTCGTAACACAAAACAAATTCTTTCTCACTTGCCAGCCTCTCCTTGTCTTCGGTGTGCACAGGTAAGACTACGGGAATTGACTGGTTGATTACACTACCTGTAAACAGACATAGTACAATCAATTAAGCAGTAGTCAAAACTAGAGATTCTTTGAAATCCTATAATGTAAAAAAAAATCGTAAAAAAATGATGTTATAGTTTATTAGAGCAATTGTGGAAATTGGCATTATATTTTCTGAAAGGCACATCAATGCATACTTTGACAATAAAACAAAAGAAAAATTCTACATTTCTCTAGGTATGTCAGCTTTGAAAATTGATTTTAAATAAATATTAATCTATTTATTTCTTACATTTACTCGCATACCATAATTTTATTTCTAAAATCTATTTACAATGTTGTCTTAATGAACTGTTGCAAGTAACCTTCATGATTCATGAATATTTGCTTATTTTTATGGTAAGTCTGATTTAATTTTAATTCCGCAAATGTATAATAAAATTTTGTGGTTTATTAGAGGCATTGTGGAAATTGGCATTATTATATTGTTTAAAAGCCATATCAATGCAAACTTGAAAAATAAAACAAAAGCTGGTTTACTACTATCTTCAAAGAATTGTTTTCACAACAGATGAATTCAATTTTCTAAATGCAGAATCGTTACCATGTGTCAGAATGGCTATCTAGTAACAATAGATATGGAAAAATGAAGAAACAAACGGCAAAAAAAGACTGTCTTCAATTTTACTTGAAAAAGGGGTGTTACCCTGATATATTGTTTAAAAATGTAATAATAACCACTCACATCATGGTACCCTGTTTTATTTTCAAAACTCCCCCTTCCTTTATTCATGATTAATTAAAATAAAATATATGTCAGGATTGAATATTAAAATCGATCAAAAATAAGATTTTTATTTTTTTAAAACACAAACCAATATTTGGCATAAATGACTGACAAAACCGATTTAACTATGCACCTTGTGTTAAAGAAGCAAATGTCGAAAAAGTGACGACTTTATATATAACCTTATATGATTCATCTATATACTCATAACATAGTCACTACCATTTCAAGGAATAATAAAATATGTTTTAAGGAAGGTCTGCGACCTAAATATACTTCGGTAACATATAGATTTAATGCCGGTAACCCATACAAATTTTATTTATATACGTTTGCTTTTAAAGTTCTGCTGAAATTATCTAGTAAAGTTTAAGCTCACAAGTTCAAATCCTGAAAGGAACATAAATATTGCAAAGTTCAGGATTTGAACTTGTGAGCTTAAACTTTACTAGATAATTTCAGCAGAACTTTAAAAGCAAACGTATATAAATAAAATTGGTGCTTGTTGCTTAAAAGTCCGAAAACAAGTTTTTTTTGTCTTTTACTGTTTAAGAGTTAAATAAGGGGCAGTAACTCTTAATTATAATTTTGAGCCAGATTTTGTCTTTAATATCTAACAACTTTGATTTTCTCTTAAATTGCGATCATGGATCTGAACTTGTTCCAGTTTGAAGACGTACTTTATTATACTTCCGAAAAAGCAAAACGGCTCATGGACTTATTTCTGGCGAAGAAACCTGCAATTGTGGGCAAAACATGCGACTTGTGCCATCACTAGTGAAAACTGATGGGGTTCATTGGCGTTGCACGAGCGGTTACTGTGCAAGTAAAATGTCGATTAAATTTTCCATGCTGAATTTCATTCAGTACAAAACTCAAATTTAAACACAATAAATTCTTAAATTTTCCATTGTTGTATACTTTTTTGTTCATTTATTAATAATTAATTTTCAGTAAATTCCTTTAGATTTAATAACAACAGTTGATAAGAGTTACTGCCCCTTATTTAACTCTTAAACAGTAAAAGACAAAAAAAACTTTTTTTCGGACTTTAAAGCAACAAGCACCATAAAATTTGTATGAGTTACCAGCATTAAATCTATATGTTACCGAAGTATATTTAGGTCACAGACCTTCCTTAAAACATATTTTATTATTCCTTGAAATGGTTAGTGAAATAGATGAGTGTTAGAACAAATGGAAATGAAAACATAAAAACATGGATTTCCAACCTGGGGCTCACAAAAAAAAAAAAATTAGCATCGTTTTTTTTTTTGTTCAATAGATGTACATATATCTACTGAAATTTTCAAAATTTGTATTCAGATTTTTTTTTTTAATATAATGAACTTGATTTATTGTTAGCTTTTACTAAGCTAGAAATAAATATTTGATTAAAAAAATATATATGCGTATATGGGGTCCATGTATGATAAAATAACTTTCTGTGGGCCCACAAAAAAAAAGGTTGGGAACATCTGCATTAAAACAAACTTGAAATTCCCTTTATTCCATCGGTTAAGAAAAAAAAATCTATATTCGTGAGAGGAAATGAAAAGCTACTGAAAAAATGAAAAAATAAAAAAAATAGAGAGTTCCGTGTCGATCTTATACAATGAAACATATCTGCATAGAGGGCATGCTGTGAAGTCGGGATAGAAGAGTTAGAGGACATTCATTGATTTAAGAGTTATACCTTTTAAGATTTCAGGAATCAAAGTAGGCAACGACCATTTCGTGTCACCGACTCCACAGCCCTGGTTTTAATTTAAACATATATGCATGTATCACTTAAAAAAAAACTTTTTTAAAAAAAACTAACAAAAACTGTTGAATTCAGAGAGACTTGAAAAAAAAGAACACAAAAACAAAATCAACACCTGTCCATCTTAAAACAAAAACACTATAAATAATATAAAGGATGTATCAGCTATTACTAGTGGAAGAACATTTCTTAGGTTGGAGTAAGAGTAGGAGGTGGAGTCAGAGCATTTAAAATTTCAGAAATAAAGTAGAGTTTTGGAGCTGCCAATTCCACAACTTTGGTAAGCAGGGGGTGGGGTGGGGGGTGAGAAATACGAAATAATAATAAAGATGAAATCTTTACCCGATTTAGCTCCAACAAGTTCAGCTATAAAAATTATATTAAGAGTAATAATAATCAAAATACAAAGGTTAATATAATTTTTAACGGTCTGTCACCCTTCAGTTTAAATAGCATTTTCATCTGTCTGTCACCCTTCAGTTTAAATAGCATTTTCTTCTGTCTGTCACCCTTCAGTTTAAATAGCATTTTCTTCTGTCTGTCACCCTTCAGTTTCAATAGCATTTTCTTCTGTCTGTCACCCTTCAGTTTAAATAGCATTTTCTTCTGTCTGTCACACTTCAGTTTAAATAGAATTTTCTTCTGTCTGTCACCCTTCAGTTTAAATAGCATTATCTTCTGTTTGTCACCCTGAAGTTTTAAATAGCATTATCTTCTGTCGTCTATCCCAAAGCTTAAAATAGCATTTTCTCTGTCTGTCGCCCTGAAGTTAAAAGTAGCAGTTCCTGTAGTCGATCGCCCTGAAGTTTAAAATGTTATTTTCTCTCTGTCTGTCACCCTGAAGTTTTAAATAGCATTTTCTGTAGTCTGTTAACCTGAATAGCATTTTCTTGTATCTGTAACCTTGAAGTTTAAAATAGCATTTTCTTCTGTCCGTCACCCTGAAGTTTAAAATAGTATTTTCATTGCTAAATCCGAATGAAGTCATGTGAAGCATAACCATCATTGTCGTTGCTGATTTTTGCCGCCAACACGTACCCATAGGCAAAACAACCAAAAAGTTGTAACAAAGAAAACACTCATCCAGAAAAGGAAGACACCTCAGCCCGAGAATCAAATCAAAATACTTAACTGGCAAACCCTGAGTTGTTTTTTTTTTAGCAGCAGCAGCTGAGCCTGTTGATTTGGAAATAACCGAAAAATAAACACGTGCGGCAAATAATAATAGATCAACAATCATTTATTTTAAATGACAATTTCCATGAGGAGAAAGACGATAGAATCTAGGAATGAGAAAATCAATTTATTTTATGAAAGAAAGAAGACGAGGAAAATTTGCCAAATCTAAAGAGTAACACATGAATGGAAGAAATATTGAAAAAAATATCAAGAATTGCTATCTTCCAAATGTTAAAAGGTAATACAGGGTGACCCCCCCCCTCCACCTGACCCCCAAGAAAAAAACAAAAAAATGCAACCCATGGAATTGTTAATAAAATTTACAATCCTTTCTGAAATCCAACCATAAATAAACTTCAGTCTAAACCTGACTTGTCCAACAAGTTTTAGTCAAGAATGTCTAGGACATTTTATTTTATCACTGTTCAATGATATGCAGGGACACTTTGGTGATCGTCTCATTAGTAGAGGGTGTGATCCGGAATAGGCTTTACACTCACTGGATCATAATCCACCCAGCCTCCCCCTATTTTTATTTGTGAATTTATCTCAAAGATAATATATCAACACAATCCCCAGGCTATTGCTGCCAAAATTAGGGCAGTACCAAGAGAGGAGTGTGTCAGAGTTCTTGACAATTTTTCGCAAAGTCTCCAAGTATGTTTATTATTGAACAGCAATAAAACGAAGACTGTTGGACATTCATGACCGAAATTTGGTGGACAAATCAGACTGAAGTTTATTTGTACAAAATATAGTTGGATCGCAGAAAGGAGCGTCAATTTTATTAACGATTCCATGGGTGGCATTTTCTTTGAGGCGGGGGGGGGGGGGGTCACTTAGCACTTGAACAGAGGAAATATTTAAAATATTGAGGATTACTATTTTCCAAAAGTGAAAAGATAACATGAACAGAAGACATATTGAAAACATTGAGAATTACTAAGTCCACAACCGATAAGAATACTGATATGACAGCAAGGATAAATATGACAGCAGGAAGGATGAATATGACCGTAACACAGGTTTAGAGTTAGAAACGACACACTAAGAAAAAGAGCAGATTCAAGAGAGAACCAATTATATTTCTAACTGAAGTTAACCAGATCAACATGCATTTTAACTTCTAGATTTCTGGTTATTTCTCTAACAAAAAACGTTGCAATACATATATATAGTCAGCCAAATTCGAGGATCCGAGCATTTAATGCAATCACGTGTATGCAAATTGCATCATTTCTAAATCCTGGCACCAAAGATCCTCATCCATGAAAATGCTTATTTGGTTTGAGATCACCAATAGTTGTTAATTCGAAGCTCAGAATCCCATCACGCCATGCAAGTTGCCATGCAAATTCTTTTGGCGACTGGCGACCAAAGTTTTCTCTAAGTATCTTCTTTGCTACAAACACATAGCTACTAAAAGTATGGAGTGAAAACCATGCATATTCTCTTCATTCCTGAATTATCAGCCATTAAATACACCACCTCTGTTGCTGAAATAGCTTGTGTCTTAATCTCTAATGCAAATAAAATCTTTATGGAGTGCCTTAAATTTTTTATTTAACTAAAACAGCATAGGAACAGAATAGTTAACAAAGCCCTCTCCCCCCTCCTCATGTAAAGAATGTGTTTCTATATAATAACGTTACTATCAAAATACCAATTCTTAACCTGAAGAGGAGTCTTTGGTTTGGTTGTTTTATGGCATATCAACCCTTTTTCGGGTTATTTAATGTCGAATATAGTCATTTTGGTAAAAGTTTTTAGGCTTCAAGTTCTTTATATCTTCAAATATTTATCCATGGTGTTTGGTTTGGTTGTTTTGTTTTTTAGAGGAAAAATGTTTTTGTTTTTAGCTTTGCAGAACATTATTGAGTTATGTAAAGGGAAAAGAAAAAAAAAACAATAACATCAATGTTTGATGCATTTTAAGTCAGGAAGACGGTTTCGGAGGAGCCCTTGTTAACTATTCTGTACATTCATCACAAAAACTTTAATTATCAATAAATATTTTTTTTTATTGAGAAGTTCTAATTGTTCTTATTCTAATATTACATTTTGAAATAAATTTTTTCCCCAGTTGTGTCGATGTGTAAAAGATGAACCCTAGCAAAGACGGGTACGTTAACTAGTTATTCGTAAATATGTTAATAGAAAAGAAATTGATCTGGTTTAATGAAAGATGACATAGGGAAAACCTGATCCACAAAGAAACATTTACAAAAGTTTTTAATGGAAACAAAAAGTGATCTTTTGAATAAATACAATTTTAAAAGGGAAAATTGGAAAGTCGAAGAACCCATGCATGTAGGGGATTGGCAGATGACAATTACTTACCATTGTCACTTATAAGTAAGGAAAAATAAAAAGTACAGAAAAAGTCTTTAATCTATTTTTAAAATGTTTGGAAAACAAAATCAATAAAAATGCCTTTTTATGCGCTTATACAACTGAAAGCACAAGTGAAAATTGTAGTTCGAAATAAATTAACAGTAAAACTTTTTGATACACTTACGTATCAGGCAATAATAGGTATCTACACAAAAAGTAATAAAAATTATCGAGTAGAATTTTAATTAAAAATAAAAATCAGTTTTATTGTATTTTGCTGATCCGCCATTGACAAGAGTGGAACACCCATAAAACAGGGGAAGATAGTCAGTCTGTCATGTAAATAAGTAATAATGAATGGTGGATCAGCAAATTACGATAGACCTGATTTTGATTTTTAATTAAAATTCTACTCGATAATTTTTCCTTAATTTTTGGTGAGGATACTTATTTTTGCCTGATATGTAAGTATATACAAGAGTTTTTATTTGGAAAAGCGTTTTTCACTTGTGCTTTTAGCTGTATAAGCACCCTTTTTTACTTTGCAGTCAACAAAAGCATGATTTTTTTAGCATTTTTACTGACTTTATTTCAATAGAAAAATATATATTAACTTTTAAAGACAAAAGAAAAAATTTTGTTTCAATCTATTTCTTAAATGTATAAAAAAAAACGAAGTTTAAAGGTTACACATGAATAGAGGAAATATTGAAAATATTGATGATTGCTCTTTCCCAAAAATTAGAAGGTAACACATGAACTGAAGACATATTGGAAACATTGAGTATTGTCACATCCACGAGAATACCAATATTAAAGAAGAATAAATATGACCATAACACGTTTAGAATCAGAAATTATAAAAGAAGAAAAAAAAAGAACAGATTCAAGACAGAACCAATTATATTTCTAGCATCTGGTTGAAGTTAACCAGGTCAACATGCAGAATTTGAGGAATATCTTCAAGACATTCTTTCATGCCAAAAAATATTTTTATCTTCTAAATTTCTGGTTATTGCTATGACCAAAAGCTGCAATATTCCTAATAACTGACACGTTCCTTATACATGATCACCAGTGAGACCCATTCTATATCAATTTATGGGGAGGCTCTTTTAGATTAGCTGACAGTGAGTCTCTTCTAAAAGGTCAAGAATTGCCTCTTTAAATGACTGACAATGGAACTCTTCTAAACAATTGACACTGAACCATTTCTAAACTATTAATAGTCTTTTTCTAAATGATTTATAGTTAGCCCCTTTGATAAAAGGTATCTTGTAAATAGTCGACAGTGGGCTCTTGTAAATTGCAGATGGTGGGCCTCTTTGGTAAAATAAACCCTTGTAAATGGTTGACAGTGGGTCCTTTGATAAAAGGTCTCTTGTAAATGGTCGACAGTGGGCCACTTTGGTAAAACAAACCCTTGTAAATGGTCAACAGTCGGCCCCTTTGGTAAAACAAACCCTTGTAAATGATCAACAGTCGGCCCCTTTGGTAAAAGGCCTTTTGTAAATGGTCGACAGTCGGCCCCTTTTGTAAATGGTCGAAAGTCGGACTCTTTGGTAAAAGGCCTCTTGTAAATGGTCGACAGTGAGTCCCTTCTAATACCAGATACAGGTACTGAGTAATCGCTCTCACTACTCACCTACAAACTTCATGCACTTTTTTTAACTGCGCATCATTTGCACGACCAAAATTCGATGACTAAAAATTGGAGGCTGCATACACCTAACACAACCTATAGGCAATTTGTTTCACACGTTGACCCTTATCTTCTTTAGTAAATCTATTTTCTCCCACAGTTCCTCATTTTCTATGGAGATTTAACACTTATAAGTTCTGTCACAAACAAATACAACCATTTTTTTTTTTATGACATATCAACCCTTTTCAGATTATTCAATGTTGAATCCAGCCATTTTGGTAACAAAATTCTACCTTCAAATATTTATTCATGGCGTTAGTTTGAATTATTTATGATGTAAATGTATGCGTATTCCACCAGATACAATTTTATGTCATACTAAACAGTGATTCTATTTAACCCTAACATACTACCACTTTGGGTCAAAATAACTAGATTTACCAAATACACACTGTAATAGTCAGTTATAAGTTATCTCTCTTTATTAGAACTCTTCACTGATGTCACACCAGAAATAGAAACGAGACTTTACTTTCTTTCTCATCATGGACAGATGTGTAAACACACAGTAAAAGCATGAAGTAAACACCATGCACAGTCTCTTAATTCCTGACTTTCGCTGTTTCTCAATATATTACACACACTACTTCTGCTGTTTCTCAATATATATAATATCTCAGTTTTTAATGCAAGTAAAATAGAATCTTTTGTTTTGGTGTCTTAAATTTTTAATTTAACAAAACTTAAATTATCGATAACTCTATATACCATTAAAATATTATGTTTTTTTTTATTTGTTCCTATGCAAATAAAAAAAATGTGATTGATTGACAAAAAAGGAATAGACAGAGTTCACATCACTAAGGAAGTAGTAATTACGATGTGAATACCAGAGTTCGAATCCCACGTAAGTTTAAAAGATTTTTTTTAACTGGATACATGTTTTATAAATAATAAAAAATTAACATAAAATTTTAAAAAATTACATAAACACATTTCTTTTTTTTTAAGTTACCTTTTTTTTTGATAATGCACAAAAAAAGTAAATATTCAGTATTAGTTGAAAACGAATTATTTTTGCACAAAAACATAATTTCTAATGTGTTTTGCCAATAAAAATAATATGTAAATACGTTTCGGAATTGTTTAGATGAGGATTGATAATTTGTATCATTCTGACTACTGTTCTCATCTTGAATATAATTCTCACTTTTCGACAAGACACACATGAAAAAGATCAGAGGTTACATTGGCTGAAACGTTATGAGAATAACATCCAAAATGAGAACAGTGGTCTGAATAATCCAAATAATACAATATGTAAATACATTCATTGTAGTTACTTAATCTCTCATGCAAATACTTAGCATATTTTTTTTCTCCACAAAATTTCAAATACTTTTCTACAAACCCGATATAAAGTGGTAGAAGATCAGTAAAGATGGAAATTGACATACCCAGGTACTGTACCAACGCCACTCAAAGAGTGGGTATAAACTTGTGTTATTTATTTATTGATAAGAAGTTCTAATTGTTTTCATTACACTTTAAAGTAAAAAAGTTTTTTCTAGATGTGTTTATGTGCAAAAGAGATACATCTGAGAACCCTAGCAAAGACAGGTACACCAACTAGTTCTTCATAAGTATTTTAATAGAAAAGAAATTAATCTAGTTTAATTAAAGATGACGTAAGGAAAACCCAATCCATGGAGGGATATTCAAGAAATGATATAACGTTTATAATGGAAACTAAAAAGTGATTTTTTAATAAATAAAATATTAAAAAGGGAAAATTGGGAAGTTGAAGAACCCATGCACGTAGAGGATTGGCAGACGACTACTACTACTACTACTTACCATTGCCACCTATAAGTAAGGAAAAATAAAAAAGGAAAGAAAAACAGTCTTTTTTTAATCTTTTTAAAAATGTTTGAAAAAAAAAGAAAATCAATCAAAATGCCCTTTTACTTTGCAGTCAACAGAAGTGTGATTTTTTCAGCACCTTTAGTGACTTTATTTCAATGGAAAAAATAATGCTTTTTTACAAATCTATTTCTTAAATGTATGAAAAAAAAAATCAATAAAATATGTGACCAATGCATGCAATTTCATCTTCCTAAGATTCAAGATAAGATTGCTAAAAAAAAACAACTTAAGTAGAAAATAATATAGAAAGATATTAAAAATGATAATCAAATTTATCAAATTGGAAGAAAAATCCATAAAGAAAATTTTTTTATTCACGTGTTGCTATTATATATATATATATATATATATATATATATATATATATATATATATATAAATAATATTTCGTAATGTCTGAGTATTTAGAAAAAGAATGACTCTTTCCAGCTAATTTACATAGTGCGTTTGTAGACACCGTAAACAAGTATATTATCTTTATGGATAATATAGAAGTAAAATGGATTTATTATTTTTAGTTATGGATTTTTATTTCAATCTGAATAATATATATATAATGTTACAAAAGTTCAGATCAATATTGTACCTTAGCTTTCAAGCTAAAGAAGCAGACCAAGGCGAACAATACTAGGTTTTCACCAGAGATCAAAATATGGCTGAAGAAAGCCAGTGAGCTTTATAATTAAAACTCAAGACAACTGGATCAATTATTATATATATTTATGCTAACATTTTTAAAAATAACAGAATTTGTCTGTTTAATTATAGCTTTTTTATTTTTTCAATTTTTCTAATGGCCTTTTAGTATTAAAAAAAAAAAAAAATTAACAAGTGTTCCATAGGTATCACGAACGTTTTCGATTCTTCGTCGAATCATCCTCAGGTGTCAAAAGCAAATCAACAAAAAAGCTGAAGAAAGAAGAGATTTTTTTTAAAAGACAGCAGAGAAATGCGCACGTAAAAGAACGTTGTCGCATTGTTCCAGGAAAGAAATTCAGTGCCATCACAGAATAAAATTGCATTACATTACGCATTTTAAAATGTTGCCACTGGTTTCATATGTTATGTTATTAAGTGATGTTATCAACCTTCTTAAAACAAAAACTATAAATAATAAATAAAATAAAACTCAATTAATTCCCAACCAATATATTTTTTCCAGAGAGACTTTCCAGGAATACACCGTTTTTTTTTTTTTATCGATATAACAACATTTCTCATTATAGTTTGACCTCACTCAGAACGCTAACGATTCCACTGGGCATAGATTAAAAAAAAATGTAAAATGTCAGCCCATCTGGATGAAACTGCAGTACGTTTCTGAAATATGTAACATATAGTTTTCAAATAAATTATATTAGACCCCCCACACACACACACACACAAAAAAAAAGAAGGTAATCCTGGGAAGATAGTATCATGAGGAACGAACGTATACTATACTGCCTCCCCCAAAAAGAAAAGGTAATGCCTGGGATAAATGTATCATGATGGATGAAATATATTACACAGAATTAAATAAGCATAAATCGTTTTAATGTTAATATAGTTAGGATAGGTGGAATAGACTTTCACATTTATTTATTTATATAACATTAAAAACAATAGCAAGTTTCATTGTCCACATAAAACGCTGAAATGAAAATTTGGTGGAAAAATATAGTTGCCATCTTTATAAACAAAGAAATATGCTAGCTAAGGAAGAACGATAACTTCCTTTTATAATTTTCTAGTTAAAAAAGACATGTTTATAAACTGAGTTATCGTTTTTCCTTAGCTAGCCTCGTTCTCGACTTGTTTAGATGGCGACTATATTTTTCCGACTTAATTTTTATTCCAGCATTTCATGTGTACGATGAAACTTGGCAAACAAAAAACAATATTAGAAACCCGATGTTGATTTTTTTTTTACTTAAAACATTGTTTTAGTTCAAAAAAATATAAGTTGTTCATGAGTAATGCCGAATTTCACTCGAAATAATTTATATGACTGAAATAGGAATTGATCCCGAATAATTTCAGCTGCATGAATTAAACAAAAAGAAAATAAGAGAAGAAAAGCCCGCATGGCTGTTTTTTTAAAATTATTCATTTATGAGGGGGGGGGGGGGAATGTTGATAACAGGATTTATTAAGTGAAAGAAAAACTTAAATAAAGAAAGAAAACTTTAAATAAAAAAACTTACAATTCAAACAGAAGATTCAATGTTACTGGTTTGTATTTTAAGTGAAAGATGTTTTTATTACAGATTATGTATATTTATAATTTTTCAGGAAAAAATGTTCAACTCTTACTACTTGCTCTTAAATAAAAACGTGCTTCGACAATCACTCCTTCCGGTCGAATATTCTTGCTAACCTGAAATGATAGTATCATGACGAATGAACATTACCCTTCCTCCCACCAAAAAAGAGGAGGTAATTCCTGGGAGGACAGCCTTATGACAACAAAACCGATACTACACTACCCATCTGCAATAAAAGATAATACAATAAAGGAGGATTCCTCCCACACCCCCTTAAAAACGGAGAAAGTAATTCCTGGGAGGACGATCTTATGACAACGGAACCAATACTACACGACCCACCCCCATTAAAAGATATTCCGATTAAATGGAGTTTCTGGGTTGTTTTAGTTTTCATTCGTTTAAAAATACCTAGTCACAAAAACATTATTTTTTTATGGTTACGTGGCCTATCTTCTGTAAATAAATAATTCAAAGTGTAGTATCTGTTCTCCATATCTCAATGATATTTGATGTTTTACTATGCCGGAAGTTTTCATGTAAATTATCTCCCTTGAAAATGAAATTCTAAAAAAGTTTTTAAAACGCTATCTTTTTTAAAAATAAAATCTTATTAATTTTATTCATAATTATAATAATAGTACTATCGATAAAATGATTGCGTATATAGAAGAACATTTGACAATACAAATTAGAAATGTATATTACAGAATATTAATTTATTAGAAACATAAAAAAATAAATGTGCAAATGAGCAATATCTAGATTTGTTTGAGGGAGTTTGGAGATTTCTATATATACAGTATTTCAAAATATTTTTGTATCATTAGTTAAATAAGTTTAACCAGTTTTGATGTTAATATAGTTAGGATAGATGGAAAAAACTTTCGCATTTATTCATTTAGATATATGATATGAATCATATATATATGAGATTATTCAGGACAGTATGTTATGTATTATGCTGCTGTTTTTTATGCTAATGTTTTTGCAGTTAATATCACTAAACCTTTATGATTTTGATTTTTTAATGATTATTTTAAAATGTTTTATATTAACAGTCATATGGGCTGGACTAAATACTTTATAAAAATAAATTTTAGCTAAGTATATTAATATATAAGATGTTGTAATAATTGTGAAAAATGTTCAAAGGATCAAACATCCAGAATGTAATTAAAAAACAATTTGAAGGAAAAAGTCAAAGGTTAAAAAATCAGGTAATTATTGCTTTTATCCCAATGTCATACAGAGTTATATCTTCTTTTGAATAAGTTTCTGATTCTTCTATTTTCGGATCTTATTTCCTCCCGATGTGATGAACTTCAATTTTCTGTTTATATTTTGTTCTGGGATTCTGACGAAAGAATTTTTTTTATTGTAAACTTCCTGGATTTTTTGTTTACTATAAAGATTTTTTAAACAATTATAAATCTGAAGACTTGCTTTGGGTATACATTATTATAAAATGATATAATAATAAATCTTGAAATATAATTATATATATATATATATATATATATCTGTCCTGTCATACAAAAGTTAGCAAGTAAAATAACTGCCAGAAATATCCTTCAATCTATTTCCATAATGAAACATTTTCTTTCAATTTTTTTCTTTGTTTCTATATAGATGTTTTTTTTTCCTTTTTTAAACTTTCCAGTTTGAGACGTTTTCTTTCCATCTGTTTTTTTTAACCTCACTGATCCAGACATTATTTTATATGAATATGAATATTATTGTGAACACTGGCAAAGGATAATTTTTCTTTGCCGTCATTTTTGACAGAGGGTGTACATTCATTATATTTAGAATCTTTCACTTGAAATTGAGAGGTACACGAACAAGTAAAAATAGATGAAATACATTTTGGAGAGAAAAAAAAACACACAAAAAAACGAAGAAATAAAAAATGAGTATGCAATGTGATGATGTATTAAAGTGTAACCGGGTCAGTGAGGATTGAGGACATGGAAAGAAATGATATGAGAATGATACGGTGGATGTGTAATGCGAGTCTTGAAGACCGGCTTAGTTCTGATGAGCTCAGAGGAAAATTAAATTTGGACAGAATAGGGAGATGTGTGCAGAACAGGAAACTTTGATGGTATGACCACATTGAAAGAATGGATGAGAGTTCTTGGTTTAATTGATGTAGAACAGTTGAGGTAGCAGGTTCAGTTCACAGAGAAAGGCCAAGGAAAACATGGGAGGAAATGATAAAAATGGACTTGAGAGAAAGAGGGCTGGTCAGAGATAGGTTAGTTTGGGAGTCAATTTCTAAAAGCCGTCCAACACATGCCAGCATGTAAAACAGCCGTTAAACTGAATATGATAATGATGCCCCTATGTTTTATGAGATAAATTTAGGGCCTTCTATATTACCTATTGCTAGAAAACAAATGCATCCTCCAGATGAAAATAGTTAATATTTTGTTGATGTATAAAACAAATTTTTAATGCACATAACAGCTGGTGCTTGTATGAAAAGAAAACAATAAAATCCATCATACCCGGCACTTGTTTATTAAAACCTAATCTTAAAAATCATTACAGAGATAAATCAGACACCCCCATATACTTTGGTAACAGACTTTTCTTTATATATATATATATATATCAAAAACCAATACTTATTGATTTTTGAGAGAAATAAAAAAGAAAAATTAATCACAGTGCAACTCGATGCTTTTATTTTACAACTGTCCGGCATTTTCCAGGACAATTAGAAGCACAAATAAATATATTTTTATTTCTTTAATTTCTTGGTGAGTTATATATTGTGTTTGAATAAAATAGTTAAACAATATATTTATTTAATAAGTTGATTATTTGTAAGAAAGTGATTTTTCTTACGAAAGGATTTTTAAATTTAATTTTATATGATTAGTCATTAAACTGTGATGGCAGACCAACTCTGAAAGACCTTGCTTTAGTTCTGTATAACAAATCAGCAGTTTAAAATCTTTAAAGTTATGATTGAATTTCAGACCATAACTAAATATAACCATGTGCGAAATTAATCTCTCACTATTTATTTCAAATTAAAAAAAAGTTGCAAAAAAACAAAATGAAACGTATCTTTAACTAAGGCGATTATTTGAAAGAAAGTTTAAAAAAAAAAAAAATTTAATCGAAATTTATGATAAATCAGACACCCCATATACTTTAGTCTTATTCATCTTAAAATGTAATACTTGTATAAATATTGAAATTTGAGAGAAATAAAAATAAAAACAAATTAATCACAGAAAACTTCACTTCACTGCTTTTATTTTTAAACTCTGTCTGGCATTTTTTAGGGACAATTGGAAGAACGAATAAATGTTTTGATTTTTTTCTTTCGTAGACCTAGTTCGGACAACCTTTATCTTTCTGCAGTCCCCCAAATGCCAATACGTTGAAAGCACCACTATGTAATGTATTTAAAATCTTGCCTGGGTAAATAATAACTCAAAAAAAACGGTTGAGATCCAGATATTTATAAACTAATGCAATTATTCTCAAATGCAAGCATTTTAAACCAACTGATCCATCGGATTTTGCTTATGGTAAACAAAAAAAAACACTGCTATATTCATTCCCTTGGAAGACCAAATTAGTGCATGGAGGGGGGGGGGATTTACTTTCATTCTTACTGATAGTTGATCCCAAAACACTGAAATTCGGTTAATCAGTCAGCTGTTGATGAAGTTTTAAAAGAAAGAAACTACACACACTTGTTTAAAACTTTTATTTTCTTATCGATGCCACCAGGCAACACCAGGTATCCTTGCTAGTTACTTTTGAACTTTGTCAAAGCAAGAAACAGTGCTCCAAGCAGCGCCTTCTCAAATGTGGCAGCAGTACTCCATCTTAGGGCATATCCAACTCTTATATAGGTAGAGGATTGCATCAGGAATCGGGTACTTTCGGGAGCGATAGAATGATCCAATCATTTCTACAGCAACTTTAGAAACAGATTAGATTATAAGTCTTTCATTTTAGATCTAGACATAGAAATGACTTACCGTCAAGCAAACAGTTAAAATGCTGACTCTGGAGATATTCTTTTTCTCGCATGAAACCTCGCAGAGGACTGGCCCAGCCTTCGCTTAACACTTGGACCCACTGAAGATCAAGCTAAAAATAAAAGATTGTAAATTGTAAGACAAAGTGGGAAAAGAAAAAAGATCCGAGGTAGATATAATAAGATGAGGGAGCGAACAGCTTAGGATAAAAACATGGATGAAGGCATCTCGACTTGAAATTATGTAGTGAAAAATAATAGAAAAGTCAGTTGTGGAATTTGCAAATTTCTTTTAAGATTCTTTTGATATGATGTCAGTCAACGGACAATGGAAAATGCTAAACTAATAATCAAATAACCCGCAAAGTGGGTCATGCAATTTAAATTAACGATATCAGAAATTGAAGACAAAGTAACAATCATGTAGAGTTAGTTTCTTTTAAAAATGCGAACAGAGCAAGAGATAGAGACTCCGAGAGAGATTGGCACACACGAGTTCTGAGAAATACAAGTTTACACATTAGGCTGGGAACCTTAAACAACAAATGATATCGTCTAGCTGACTCACACTAATGACATATATAAGTAATTATCCCCAGAATATAATGCTGTCAAAAGAGAAATTATTGCAGTTTTATTAAATGTTAAGTAAGCAGAAGCCAATCTTGATTTGCAAATGAATGATAGCGTTTGTGTGTTATTTTTCACCGTATGCTTTGAACTTACATCAACAAAGAACCCGAGTAATTGGGAAATACTTTCCAAGAAACAAACGATAGTACGAATCAGGATTGTCTCCCTTGCATCCGTTTAATTTATATGATCAAGCAGTTTATTAATGTGGGTATTTTTAACAATAATGTTTTAAAAAAAAATTTCCTTAGAGATTTTGGATCATTATCAAAGTGTTTTCAGTCTTCTAAAACAATGGATACGCCCTGTAAGGGGATCTGTGCATGGATTCTATAGTGAAGCAAGTGTTGCGCAATCTTTAACGGACCCTCTTCTGAACTGTATAGCTTGAGTCCAGTGGAAAGAAGTCCAAGTTATTTCCTTTGAATTAAACTGATCAATGGAGAATGCATTCTCTTATTTCCGGAAATCAAAAATATCTAATTCCACCCCACATGAGTAATATAGAAACTAAATTCAGTTTATTTCTGACTTGGATGACCAAACAATCCGTCCGGCACCTTCTTGTCAGTCAGGTGATTCGACTCAAATGTAAGTAATATTTACTTATTCATTGCACGTGCATATCTCTACTCTCTGGCCCTGGCAATACATATTCTTTATCGATTGGGTTGGGTGGGACATTAGTGTATACTTTCACTTAATAATTATATATTTGGTTTTCACCCCTTTATGTATCCTGTTTCACAAACTGTCTCCGTTAGAATAAACGTACATAAATATGGAAATCCAACCGTTTCTAATTATTATTCCATTTTTCTTTTTATTGTATACTCAAAATAACACAACACAAAAAAAAGCTGACGTCTTTATGTTGGGGAAGATACCCAAACGCGCGTGTTGCTATGAACATAAAATATACATATTTTACATCAAGATAAGAAGAAAAAGACTTTAAAAAATGTTTTTCCTTTGCTAATGAGTCACCACTTATAAAGGTCAAAAGCCACTCAGGGATGAGATAGATTATCACTTGAATGATAAAGAATATTATAAGAGGATTGAAAACGATGAATAGAGTGGAAAAAAATCTGATGACTTATGGGGACGGTTTCTGACAAGTATTTGTTAACATTGGGTTGAAGACGACAATGTTGTAGCCCTCAGGAAAGCAGTTCCATGGTAATATGTTCCACAGATGGACTGTTCATGGAAATTTTTCCTGTAGCTAAATACACAAAGGAAACTTTTTTTTTCAATTTTGGTAGCAAGAAGAGTTCTTGCTGTGAATATCTTATGATGAACCAGAGATTGAAGCTCAGTCAAGCACTTTGTATGAAAATAACGATAGAGTAGAGAAAGACTAGCAATGTTTCTTCCGTGAAAAAAGTGCTGTAGAGAACAGAAGAGAACATCGCCCACGAGATTGTGAAGTTTATTTTGTACTCTGTCACAGCAAGAAAGAGTGCTCTGAGCAGCACCTCCCCACATGTGGCAGCAGTATTCCATCTTAGAATGTATCAGACACTTATATATACTCTGCATAAAAGATGTATCAGACTCTTATATATACTCTGCATAAAAGATGTATCAGACTCTTATATATACTCTGCATAAAAGATGTATCAGACTCTTATATATACTCTGCATAAAAGATGTATCAGACTCTTATATATACTCTGCATAAAAGATGTATCAGACTCTTATATATACTCTGCATAAAAGATGTATCAGACTCTTATATATACTCTGCATAAAAGATGTATCAGACTCTTATATATACTCTGCATAAAAGATGTATCAGACTCTTATATATACTCTGCATAAAAGATGTATCAGACTCTTATATATACTCTGCATAAAGGATGTATCAGACTCTTATATAGAGATTGCATCAAGAGTCAGGTACTTTCTGGAGCGGTAAAATGACCAAACCATTTTTCCAACAACCTTAAAAAATTGGATATGTCTTCCATTTTAGACTAGTGTTATTTAAGAATGTTTTTTCTTTGTTGTAAAATCAAGGCTTGAGAGTTTTGTCTACCCAACTATTTAATCCATGCCTAGAGGGAGAATATATGCATTCATATCTTTCTCAAGAATATTAGCGAAAGTGATGCAGTGACTATGACAGAACTCAAACCCGATGCACAGAGCCCACAATCTGCACCTATAATCACTACATCACACCATTTCTAAATAACATTATGCAATATATATATATATATATATATATATATATATATATATATATATATATATAGGTGTGTGTGTGTGTGTGTGTGAAAATATATGCTTTTGCATATACTTTCTATTCATTATATATACCAACTTTTTTAAAGTGAACGCTCGATGATTGTTAACATATAACAACTTGATATAATACAAGATGGCTGCTCTTTCTAGGTAGCGATTTCTAAATCTCTCTTAATCGGGATGAATTCGATGTAAATTGTTTGTTTTTTGGATTTTTGTTTGTTGCATCGCTATGTATTTTTTCTGATTGAGAACTTTCTGGTTTTCTGATGAGTCCATAGAAGAAAGATCCCGGATTGAACTACAAACATCGGTTGTTTTTCTGTTGAACGAAACGGATCCATAATTGTACCAAAGATTTTTGTTTTGAAAATATGATTGGTGAGATGGATAAAATCTTGGTCTTTGGAATGCAGCAATATATATATATATATATATATATATATACACACACATATATATATTATACAGCTCGTTTTCAATCTGTATAAACAAATCTGGCTCTCCTGAATGAGTTTGGTACGCTGTCTTAAAATTTTATTGTTAGCGTCAACAAAGGAAAAAGTGTATCAGGCATGTGTATGCAAACCTGGCCACTTAGGGTTGAGGACATGTGTTGCACAGATAGAAATGACACGATGGATGTTTAAGAGATGGGCCACTTGGTGAGATAATTACAATTCACAGCTAATTAGAACACTTAACATGGAATTTTTAGTTTCAAACATAACCCACTACCAAAATTAGAATATTTTAACATGTATTTTGTGTGATTAAAATATATAGGAAAAAAATGCTTTAGAGAAACAAATATTGATTAACTTATTCAGCATCCATCCTAGTCACCATTGTTCTTGAAGCCCTTTCCAGAGAGTTCAGTACAGGAGTTGTTGCATGTGACCGGCGAATACATTGAAAAATAATTTGTAACACTATCCGAGACAGCGCCATGTCCATTATGACATCATCCCACAATTTCTAAGTTTCTTGATGAAGAAAACAAAAACTTTTCCCCGTGTACAGGTAAATAGACTTATTCAAATACACTTTGATTTCTGTAACTATATTCTGGTTGTTTTGTTTTATGGCATATCCACCCTTTTCCGATTATTTAATGCCAAATCCGGTAATTTTGGTAAAAGTTTTTATGCTTCAAGTTCTTCGTCTTCAAATATTTATTCATCGTGTAAAATCTTATTTGTTTACACATTTTTTTAACTTAAAAAGAAATTAAAAAAAATATATTTTAATTAATTTATCTTACTATATTCTGCAATTAAAAGTATGAGTTATTTCTCTTGCTTATTTTGATTTTCCAGCTATAATTAAAAAATGTTTCCATATCACCAGTTGTTCAGACAGGACTGCATAATTTTTTTAATGAACTGCAGTGAAGTTATTATAATGCCAATTAACATGATACAACACTGACTGAAAATTGGCTAGCGAGAATCAAAGTTTGATATGTCAGCTTAAATGCAATTTAGGTCCAACTTTTAAAATCTTACAAGATAACTTTATATGTTAGCTTACATAGGTGGTATTTTTTTTGGGGGGGGGGATGGGGTCACCCTGTATCATATCTATAAAGTTATCTTGGTGCATTTTTCAAGTTAGACCCAAATAGCATTCAAGCTGACAAATCAACTGTTGTTTCTGACCAACGAATATTCATTTGTTATCACTGTAACAAATTATTGGCAGTATAATAGCATACTTTGCTACAATTTATTTTATAAATTATTTAGTCCAGCCCAGACAACTTATATTGCAAAACCTTTTTACCTAATCACCCAAAAATCAAATTGAGCAAGGGGAATAACTCTTAATTTTAATTGAAGAATGTAAAAATAAGTGTCTCCCTTACAACTAAAATTTCATTTCTTTCTCTGTGTAAGTTTAAAACATGTGAAAACAAATAAAAATTCTAAACTTATTTCTAGCAAGCCTTTGATTAGTCCTCTATAAGAGGGTGGGGCATGACAGACAGCCCCCCCCCCTCTTATAGAGGACTAATTAAAGGCTTGTTAAAAATAAATCGGATGATGATGAAACTAAAATTACTTCACTGCATCCTGAGCAACGCTGAGTAGATAGTTAGTATAAAATCATATTGACTCCTCAAAGTTCTTGCAATTGTGGAAATCTTTTGAAAACTTGTTCATCAAGATTTGCTGCTGCTGCTGTTAAAGTTACAACCTATTTCTCACCATTTTTTATTGATTTTGATTGAAGGAGTAGCAGAGGATTTGCGAAGAATCTCGCAGAGAAATGTCTACAGCACCTGCTTGTCTGCGACGATTTCTATGTAAACACAAAGAAATAGTTTTTCAATTGGTCTACTTTGCTCTTAGACAAGCAGAGGTTTTGTGCTTTAAAAAAAATATTTTTTTTGCATACAGATTCCATTAAACTTTTTTCCCCATTTAGAACTCTGGGACAATTCTTAGAATATCTTCTATTTTTGATAAGTAATATTACATTAAAAAAAAAAGTCTGACAACAATAAACAACTAATTTGGACCAATCAACATTTCTATCTCTTTAAAAATGTTACGATGGAATATTATTATCACATTCAAGGCAGCATTTTAATTTTGGATAATTTTTTTTTAGATTTCTATTAAGATTTCTATTCATATTTTTGGTAAAATTTTATCCTTTACCCCCATGCTGTCAACAGTAAAAATAAAGATGAAATTTTTTTTTTTTTGCATGAATTGCTAGAATTACCCAGAAAGTTTTTTTTTTCTTTTATTATTATTTAAACTTTAGGGTAGGGTTAATTTTACTATATAAATATAACTTAAAATGATCACCCATTTCTTAAGCACATAGCGTATAACAGTAACCTCCCTAACTCTAGCATATGTATTTCCAAAATGTACACCTTTTTGGAAATACAAAAAATTGGATTTGGTTACTCGTTCTGTCTTATGCTATATCGTCAAGAACTGGGTAATCAATAATGCTTTTTGATCAGTTCACATTATATTAATATAGTGAAGTGAACCTCCATTATAAAATCTTAAACATTTTAAAAAGTAAAAACAAGATTTTCCACGTATTTCCAGAGGGTTGACGTGTAATCGCACAAAAAAATCTCATTTTTATTTTACCATTGATGGCAGAGGGGTAAAGGTTAAATCTTCCACATATTTCTTTGTCATCTGAAGGTCACTTATATTGGTTATCTAAAATATGTCTGTACGTCAGCTCTCATTCATTTAGCGATATACAATCTGGAATAAAATAGTTGCAAGAATAAAATATCAAACAAAATTGTATGATCTACGTGGTTCGATCAATAATCTTTAAAGCCTGATAAGAAAAATGAAGTTATAACCTTATTTTCAATACCATCCAATCTTAGTAGAGAAACATGTTACCAATGTTAAAATAAGAATATTCATTTATTGTACACCTGGAGCGTGTTGAACGGTTGGCAACGAGGATGGTGACTGGATTCTCCATGCTTACCGCTAAAGAACTGCTTCAAAGACAAAATCTGCCTTCACTTGAGCAGCGAAGGATGCGATGGCACCTAATTCTGGCATACAGCATTATCAACAGGAATGTAAATCTACCTTTAGGAGTTTTTCACCTTAATTCCTAGTCGTGGTCTCCACGGTCATCCGCAGAAGATGTACCATTCTCCGTCCGTGATTCTGCTTCCTGAAACTGCCTTCCAGAGAAGGTCGTAGTGATGCCTACCATATATAGGGTTAAAGGCGCCTTGGATAAACATTCAGACGGTATACAGATGTAATATCTTCTGTCCTTTTACATGACTTGCTGCACTTTGCTATTATATTGCCAATAAAATTGATTGATTGATTGAGTTATCGTTGTGGTATTGTAAGTAATTTAAATGAAAAAGATATTGAATATAGTTACATGGGAGCTACCAGATCAGGCTGTCTGAAAATATTGGCTCCCTGACTTAAAATGTACCAAACACTAATGTTATTGTTTTTTCCTTTCTCTTTGTAAAACTCAATTATGTTCTGCAAAGACAAAAACAACAATTTTCCTCTACAAAACAACCAAACCAAACACGATGAATAAATATTTGAAGACAAAGAACTTGAAGCATAAAAACTTTTACCAAAATTACCGGATTTGGCATTAAATAATCCAAAAAGAGTGGATATGTCACAAAACAACCAAACCTTATTTAGCACAAATAAACTTCAGTCTATGCTTGAGTTGTCCACCAAGTTTCAGTCATGAATGTCCAACAGTCTTTACTTTATTGCTTTTCAATGACATGCGAGGACACTTTGATGATTGTCTCATCAGTAGGAGACGTAATCCTGAATGGGATTCACAGTCACCGGACCGTACCCCCCTCCTCTCTGATTTTTATTTGTGGGGTTATTCCAAAGATAATGTCTATAAAAACAATCCCCAGCCTATGCCTGAACTGAAGAAGGCCATCACAGCCCAAATCAGTATCAATGTGTGCTTGCAATGCAGAGGTACACATTTGGAGAATATTGTTTACTCACCTTAGTGATATTGAGAGAGGGCAACTTTCCAGCCTCTTCTTTGATGGCTGCCAACTGGTCCTTGGGCACAAATAATTCTTTCACTGTGCTAATGATAGTAGCAGGTAAAATCTCCTGGAAAGAGAATATTTTTAAAATGATTAAAAAATTTCAACAATAATTGAACAGAAACCAACTGAACATAAATAATAAAAAATGAAAAAAATAATGTAAGTAATAAACTATAGTTAACGAGTTCCAATAGAATTATACATTGTAGGACCCTTTAATGGAGACTATGAATGTCATTCGCTTATCTTCTCATGGTCTGGGGTTGATAACGATGTCTGGATACTGTGATAAGAGAGATAAACACTTAAAAAGCGGCCACAATGTTTTGTTTACGAACAGCCATTTACAAGAGGATAAAAGTACATGCTCAGAGGTGTGGGTTTTTGTAGTAATTTTAAAAGATGAGATACGATAAGAGTGAGATACGATAAGAGTGAGGTAGATGGAAAAACATGAACAGATAAGAGATTTGCACAGTTAGGATCAGTGCGTTTTTCGTAATTTTGTTCCGATGTCCAGATTTAATCTTTCTCCAAGGTCAGCCTGTCTTTAAAACTTGCATTACACAGCCATCGTATAATCTCATAATATTTCTCTCCATGCGACACATGTCCTCAACCCTCACTCGCCAGGTTTCACTTTCATATATTATCACATTGTGTACACATGCCTGATACTCTTCCCTTGGTTGACAGTGGTAACGCTCTGCTGGTTAGTAATAGCAAAAGTTCCCTGAACTTACTCATCCACTCCTAACTGTTGCAACCACGTTAGCACCTGCTCCAATGGTATCACCAAGGTAACAACATTTATTGACCACCTCATGACCACCTCATGATAGAGATAAGCAATGTTTGTTTATTATGCTCAGAGTGTTGTTGGGGTTAGTAATTCGCATATGTGTGGACACTGACTTGTTTAAAAAGATGTGATACAACGATAGTGAGGCAGACGGAAAAACGCAATAGCCGTGAGCAGATAAGATTTGTTTAGTTGGGAGAGCATTTTTGGTATTTTGTTACTGTTGTTTCAGTGGTGTCTGAACACAAGTTCCTCCTGAATTTTAGACTGACCGTCATGGAGACCTTATTCTGCTATAAAAATTATTTCAGTTTCTTATGGATACTCATCTCTCTCTCTCTAAATTTGAAGAGTAGAAAGTGAACTTTCGATAGCCTCGTAACTCTCGCTTTCCTTATTTTGTCCTTTAGTCCTCACATTCCATAAGTGATGTTTCTGACAAAGGGGAAATAATTGCTGTTTTCTGGGTTGAAATCTATCCATCTAACACTTATCGTTGGCTAGTTTTTGACCTTGAAGTAGTATATTATTTTTTTAGCTTCTTACATCAAGTGGCTCAATGCCTTGTCTGGAGCGATTTCCATAAAAAAAAAATTACCTGGTACTTGTTCATACAAGAAAGAGATAGAGACAATCATTTTAACTTAAGATATTTGAGGTTGAAGGAAAAGTTTGTAATGTAAAGATCCTGCTAGGTGTGGTCATACAACATATGAGGATGACGTAGCCAAAAGCAACTTATAGTTAAGGAAAATGGATCGATGTATAAGTAAATAAAATACACATCAGGTTTGTGCATCATGTTAAAATAAAGCTTTATTATGCAACAATTTGGCCATGTACAGCATGCCACCTCCTGCATCAATTCAATAAAATGCATGGATACATCAGGTATGAGAGTGCGTGGAAGACCAAGGAAGACTGGCTTGAGTGCGTATGATTTGACTTGATGCTTGCAACATGACTGATACCAACTCTATTGGATTGGACCGCATGAAAAGCAGGCGTGAGATGTTGCCTACGTCAGTGTCCGGTATACTTGCAGCACCTTAAATACCAAAACCTGATGCTGCTGCTGATGATGATGACTTTATTCGAAACTAACAATCCGCGCGTGCGTGGTCCCCCTCTGTATGTGACTCGATGTGGCGAGTGTAAAATGCAATAAATTTGGGCAATTTGGGGCATTTTTGAATCCCCCTTTGACCCCCTGGGGGCGCGAACCAGAATTTTTCTGAGGTCAAGGATGCTCATTTTATATTCAGAACAATTGCCTCCACATTTTGGCCAAGTTTCAGAAAAATTGAATGGATGGATCAAACGTTATGGGCAAAAAATGTCATTTTTTGTCATTTTGGGGGCTTTTGACCCCCTGGGGGGCTAACCAGATTTTTTTTCAAAAATCGGAGAATGTCACTTTCTAACTTGACAACTTCATGCAAAATTTCAGAGAAATTCAATGGATGGTTGCAGAGAAAAATCCGGACGGACGGACGGACATGCCTCAAAACATAAGTCTCCCGATTTTATAAATCGAGGGACCAACAACTATTCTTCCAAATCAAGAATATTATTGCCCACGATTTTATGCCAACGACTTGAAAACTTTTGGATTTAGCCAAAGTACCAATCCTTTGTAAATTCTTGACAGGCTTCTTCAACTTTATTGAAAGACTCAAATCGACAACCATTCATAAAGTGCTGCGTTGATCAGAATCGACCAGTCAGATGGTACAACGTTTCGAGTATAGGGTGGATGTGGCAGAAATTCCACACCATCCACTTTTTCAATGTTGTTGCTGATCTTTCTGATGTGACTTTGCATGAAAATCCAACAAAATGGTCGCATGTTTTTGCTAGGCTGAGAGGATGATATCATGATGAACGACCCCCCCCCCCCCCACCTCAATAAAAATATTATGCCAACAGAATAGATAGTACACCACTCCTCATCCCCCACAAAAAAGAAAAATTAAATAAGGACCAACCGTTTTAATGTTAATAGAGTTAGGATAGGTGGAATAGACTTTCACATTTATTTATTTAGATAAAATTTTTTAAAGTTACGGCAAATTTTATTGTCCACATGAAACGCCGAAATAAAAATTGGGCAGAAAAATATAGTCGCCATCTTTATAAACAATGAGAAATATGCTAGCCAATGAAGAACGATAAGTTCCTTTCATAATTTTCTAGTTAAAAAAGACATTAATAAAAAAAATAAGTTGTTTATGAGTAATGCCGAAACCTATTTCACTCTAAATAATTTACATGACTGAAAAAGGAATTAACCATAAATAAAAGGAGTATTTTCATACTTGATAGAATAATCTGAAAAAAAACCCCTCCTTTTTCTATTTCAGTCATGTAAATTGAACAAAAATAAGAGAAGGGTTTAATCAAGAAGGACCATTTTATTTATTAGGAGGGATGTTGATAACAGGATTAATTAGGAAGTAAAAGAAAACTTCAAATAAAAAACTTACAATTTAAACAGAAGATTCAATTTTATTGGTTTGTATTTGAAGTGAAAGACGTTTTTATTCCTGACTATGTATATTTATAATTTTTCATAAAAAAATGTTGAAATCTTATTATTTGATCTTTTATCTCATACATAAAAACATGTGATTCGACAATCACTCCCTCTGGTCACATAGTCTTGCTAGCCTGAAAAAATGGTATTATGGTGAACGCACATATACTACACTGCCCCCCTGACCGAAATATCATGACGAACGAACATCAACCTCCCTTCCCCCCCACAAAAAAAGAGATAATTCCTGAAAGGATGGTCTAATGATAACAGAACTGATACTACACTGCCTACCACATTAAAAGATATTCCGATTAAATACATTTTTTTTTAAATTTAAAAATGGCTAATAACAAAAACATTATTTTTTAAAGCTTCTGTGGCCTTTTGGCTAAGATCAAAGTGTAGTATCTGTTCACATCTCAGCGACATTTGACGTTGTACTAAGGCTGAAAGTCATGTAAATTATCTCCTTTAAAAATTAAATTCTAAAAAATTTTTTTAATACGCTATCCTTAAAAAAAATTTTTTTTTTTTAAATTGCTGTATTTGATTTTATTAATAATTATAATAATAGTACTATCGACAAAATGATTGCGTATATAGAAGAAAAATTTGCCAATATTTATTAGAAATAAATATTACAGAATATTAATTTATTAGAAAGTTTTTAAAAATATATGCAAATGAGCAATATCGAGACTTGTTTGAAGGAGTTTTGTGCTTGCTATATGTATGGTATTTCAAAAGATTCTTCTATCATTAGAATTAAATAAGCATGGCTGGTTTTGATGTTTATATAGTTAAGATAGATGGAGAAAACTTCTGCATTTATTCATTTAAATATATTAGAGAGCAAAAGAGAGAGAGAGTGCGAGAGAGTAAAAGAGAGCGCTGAGAGAATGAAAATGCGAGAGTGTGAGAGAGTGAAAACGCGAGAGTGTGAGAGAGTGAAAACGCGAGAGTGTGAGAGAGTGAAAACGCGAGAGTGTGAGAGAGTGAAAACGCGAGTGTGAGAGAGAGAGTGAAAAAGCAAGAGTGTGAGAGAGTGAAAACGCGAGTGTGAGAGAGAGAGTGAAAAAGCGAGTGTGAGAGAGAGAGTGAAAAAGCAAGAGTGTGAGAGAGAGAGTGAAAAAGCAAGAGTGTGAGAGAGAGAGTGAAAAAGCAAGAGTGTGAGAGAGAGAGTGAAAAAGCAAGAGTGTGAGAGAGAGAGCGAAAAAGCAAGAGTGTGAGAGAGAGAGTGAAAAAGCAAGAGTGTGAGAGAGAGAGAGTGAAAAAGCGAGAGTGTGAGAGAGAGAGTGAAAAAGCGAGAGTGTGAGAGAGAGAGAGTGAAAACGCGAGAGTGCGAGAGAGAGTGAAAACGCGAGAGTGCGAGAGAGTGAAAACGCGAGAGTGCGAGAGAGTGAAAACGCGAGAGTGCAAGAGAGAGTGAAAACGCGAGTGTGAGAGAGAGAGAGTGAAAAAGCGAGAGCGAGAGTGAAAAAGCGAGAGAGAGAGTGAAAAAGCGAGAGAGAGAGAAGGGGGGGGAATAACAATTTCAATGAAAGTCTGTAATAGACTTTCATTGAAATATTTTTAAAACATATTCAAAAAGATTATAAATTTTTGCGTTGTTTTGATGTTATTACACTTTATTTAAGTAACCAATGTGCAGGTTTTGTTCATTGAAAATTATTGACCAGAGTTTTGTTTTTGATATTGACCACATGTCAAAGATTGGCCAGACAGGTGTGGTCAGTCAAGAGTAAGAGCTCGATAAAGGTTGTCTTGAATGACTCGACAGTGGGTAGGACACCATTACTTTGTTTTCACTGTACGAGATGCCTGCAACAGATGTTCATATTGTTTGGGGATCAATATCATATAATGGTTTTACATAGGCTTGCCAACGCTTCCAAACTATTATCTCAACAGAACCACAAAAGCAGTGAAAAAAAAAAAAAAGAAATCTTTCTGTCTATTGACTCAGCTTGTCTAACATTTAAGCATTCAGTCATTTTTTTCTCTTCTGTGCAGGCCTCAAGAAGATGGCCGCAAAACTGAGTGGAGAAATGTCCAATCCACTGAATTCGTTCTGATTAACTATTCATTGAGGTTTTAGTGTTTTTTAACATTTTATTTTATTTCAGGTGTGTTTTTGCCTTTTTATGAGAGACTTTTTTTTATCAAGCGATCATGCTAAAGTTATCTATCTACCTACATATATACTAGTTCGTTTTGCCAGCTTGCTATCACTTCGGAAAGTTCGCTACTTGAAACCAAGATTTTTAATAAACATTTCATTCATAACTTTGTTGGAAACATGGTACAATCTTTTTCATTTATTCATATATATAGATAAACATGAACATTTTGGTAATTTCGATATAAATTTATATATCTTTTAAATGTGACCGTAAAGAAAGAAAAAGAAATCAATTTGCCTTTTCACTTGCAATTTGGAAATAGATCACAACTTAATGGAAATCAAGTCAGTCCCTCTAAAGAAAGGAACATTTGAACAAATGTTAAATATTTGTTCAGAAAATAAAACAATATTGCAATACAGAACTATTTGTTATATTAAAATCAAAACAATCATTGAAAAACAATAGTTAATTCATTATTTTCGTCCGTGATAGAATCGGCAACAAACTCTGGACATGCAACAGCGTCAGTAGAGAGCTGCAAGCGGTCAAAATATGTCAGTCTTTACGACAGATTTGTGTTTTAACCGATCGTCTTGGAGACGAGTGGAGTGATAAGCTCCACCACACACAACTTCCTCGGAATGCTTGGTCTGTTAACGACGCACCACACCGGAGACCACAGTGAATTGACTTGGCTTTATGAGCACCTGTCCATCGCCACTATTTGTGGAAATGCCTTGAGCCTGCTCTCAGCCTACCAAGCCAGCCAGACATCCAATGAAACTTCCTGATGCATGCATGTTGGTCTCGAAAAGGACATTTTATTAATTAACTATTATTTGCCTCCCTATTTTCCTTCTAAATATTTTATTAATAAACTATTACTTGATATTTGTTGTTACATCCCTGAAATGTTATTAATAGTTGACATTTTCTCCGTTAATATATATATTTTTTTCATTTGTAATATATTTCAATTTCTGGTTAATAAATTCTTATCTCCTAAAGGAGAGTTGTCTCTCTGTGTGTATATATGTTTGTATGTCTGCAAAAGACTCCCAAAATACTCGACAAACAGCCATAAAGTTGCTATTTTCTAAACCGCACACCTTTTAGTAGGCATAATATTGAAAAATTGAAAAAAAAACATTGATTTCTTCATGTGGAACAGACACAAAATTTGTGATGGGGGGTGCTCAAATTTGTCTGTTTCTTCGTCGCCTGTATGCTTTGCTCATGAACGCTGTGCAAAAAAAAAACAACAAAAAAAACACAAATTCTAAAAGCGTTCAAGTGACCTATTTTTTGTCGGATCTTATGCTGTCTGTTTGGTGCAACTGTTATCAATAGAGAACGCCACCAACTCCCCCCAATTTTTTTTTTTAATGATGACTTAGATATATGTCGAAGGAGAGTGGGGTGAGCGGGACGACCGGGGAAGACAGAGATAGTACTTTTAATAATAGAAACATGTTACACTTTTGCCCCGGGCAACGGGGAGAGGGGGCGACAGGGGAGGAGAGAGATTGTTACACTTTTTCCCAGGGTAACCCCTGCTAGTGTATTAATAAAATGTCCTTTTTCAAAACCAGTAAGAAAATTAGTTAACCTTGAGACTGATATCACATATACATAAGCAGTATATACAAAAGATGTGTCTATTTTAAATTTACTTGAAATAGGGAGTTTGATTTTATTGTAAGTGTGAGAAATGGGACCAACTTTTGCATTTATTAATTTATTTGTAATAAGACTCATATTATATATATATATATATACACACACACATACACACTAAAAGAATACCTGTCCTAGGATGGGTAAAATTAATTCCCAAAACAGAACAGTTTTGCACGACTTTTAAGGTCCCTTTATGAAGATTAAAATCAAGATATCATGCTACTAAACCACATATTCTAATTTTGATCAAAATCCATTACATGAACATGTCTAAAATTAAAAGCTTTAGCTTAAGAGGGTTTCAGAAGAAATTGAAATTCAGAGAATTTTGCTTTATTGGTGGGTATTAATTGAGGTTATAGTTTTTGACATTTTATTTTATTTTTAAAATTTTTTTTTTTTTAATTTCATATGTGCTTTTGCATCTCTACTAGGGACTTATTTTCTTCATCAGCCAATCACACTACGGACGACAGGCCTGTGAGTGGAAAATATATAGCTAAGAGAAGAAACCAGCTAAAATTTGATTTTTCCCCTTTGAAAAGTTATTGTTGCTTTAAACAGGGCTTCCTGTTAAGAAATCAAAACATTTAAAGTTCTGGAAAAAGTAATGTCCGTTCAGATAGGAGGTTCCATGCTGTGATTATGACCCACTTGAGATTTTCCAAAATTAATGTTCATACCAGATGGTAAGTTATTTTTTTATGTCCATAGATTAATGGCTGATAATCCTGAGTGGTCCTTCTGGTGTAGTTCAAGTGGTATCTATATATATTCTAGAAGAGGGGGTTAGTCGAGTTTCTGTAGTTTTTGGAAGTAGAAGTCCCTTTGAGGGACATGTTCTTGTTGACTTATGTTTTGATTTAGTAAAAGCTCCGAGTTCTGCTTGCAAGTCTGTTGTTCGGTGCGGAAGTATCACTTTAATTTCGAAAATAAAACTTGGTTACTTGTTTTAAATTGGAGTTGTAGTTTTGTTCAGAGGGGGAATCCTTCTGCTGCAGACCACATGATTGCGACTGGTGTCAGAATCGAGTACAGACTTCAGACGACAACAAGTTGACGATAACAGTCTGTGCAGTAAACGCACACAGACACACGTTCATATATTTATATGTTTTATAAATCAGCTAGACTTCTTCATATATCTCAATATAAAGTTAGGTATGTATATGTTTATATCTTTCTATGTAGAAGATTCACTCCTAAACTAATTAATCGATGATTATGAATTTTGAGACACGGCTGTTAGGTGTGAGGGTGGGTAACGTTGGCTATATTTAGTTTAATTTAGTGTGATGATGTGTAGAAGTGAAACCTAGCCAGTAAGGGTTGAGTACATGCATTGAATGGAGAGAAATGATATGAGAATGATGCAATGGATGTGTAATGTCAGTCTTAAAGACAGGCTTAGATCTGATAAGCTCAGAGGAAGATTACATTTGAACAGTACAGGGAGATGTGTGCAGAACAAGATGCTTCGATAGTATGGCCATGTTGAAAGAATGGATGAGAGTTCTTGAGTTAGTAGATATAGGACAATTATGTAGCAGGGTCAGTCCACAGGGGAAGGCAAAAAAAAACATGGGAAGAAATTAAAAGAATGAATTGATAGAAAGAGGAATAAATAAAGACCTGTCCAGAGATAGGTTAGTTTGGAAGTCAATTTCTAAAATCCGTCCAACCAAATATGATGATGATTATGCAAAGAGGGGGTGGAAGCTCTTTGTTAAAATTCAGATATTTCTGATTTTTGATATTTTCACAATAGATATTAGACATCAATATTACAAATTTCAGTTTCTTTAGAGTATTTTAAAGGGTTTTTTAGGGGGCTTAATATGGACACAACCTTCCATTTGATAATTCAAATTTACATTAAATTTGATCCATAGTCATTAGACACCAATTTTAATATCTTCTTAAGACCCTTTAAGCTTAAGCCTTAAATTTTAGATATTTTTATGTAACGGATTTTGATCAAAATTGGAATATAGACATAAGGTTTAGCAGCATTATATCTTGATTGTAATCTTCGTAAAGAAAGATAAAAGTGGTGCAAAACTGTCCTTTTCAGGGAATTAACTTTACCCGATCCGTGACACGTATTATTCTAGTATATATATATATAAAAAGAAATCAATATATGACTTAACTAATTTCACTTTTATACTCCAAAGCAATTTCCCTCGACTAAAAGGAATTTTTTTCATTTTTATTTTTAATGTCTTCTACTTCCGCTCCATAGATCCTTGTGTAATTTATTTTTGAAATGCAAAATGGAGCAATCACAAAAGAGATCCTATTATTTTTCAGGATAGACGAGGGTGAAGTTGGCAGGGAGTGGGGGTGGGGGTATGCAATCAGGTAATTAGATGATGGTGAAATTCCAGACATTGCACTGACTTAAGAATATTAGCAGGAACACCCAGCATTGCCCGGGAATGAACGAGGAACTTAATGTACTCCTGCTCCTTACTATGAACCACATATTTACATTATTTTTTTTTCTTCAAACTTCTATAATTCCTAATTTGCAACTTAATATAAAATAAAATAAACAAAAAAATTAGTTGTAAAGGAAACAACTCTTCATTTATAATAAGAGTTATTGCCTTTGGTCAATTTTATTTTACGGTGATTAGCTAAAAATCTTTCATATTGTCCGGGCTAGACTAAGTAATTCTTTAAATAAACTTTAACAAAGTATTTTATTATATTGCTAATAACACAGTATGATAAGTTAAAATTCACTAGTCAGAAACAAAGTTTGATTTGTCAGCTTAAAGCCTATTTAGGTCCAACTTCGAAAATCAGGATGAGATAATTTTATAGATACAGATATATAGTCTTTTTTATTCATTTATTGCAAAAAATACATCAGTGAATAACAAGATAACTTAGAGAAAAGAGTATACAAGCATAAAAGTAAACGATTATCAAAACGTCCTTTTCTCTCACATGTTAGATTTCAACCACACTTTTAATTTCTTGAACTGATTGTTGATAAAGATCATAATGAAAAAAAAACTGCCTACCTATTAATAAAACAGAACATTTTTTTAGTGCATTACATATTACTTAGAGTTATGTGTTTTTAAAGTTAAGTGTGGATCGAATTATTAAGTATGATTGACAGAGTTTGACACCATGGTCAGCTATGGTCTTATATATTGATGGTAAATGTCTAATTTATTCATAATTAAATAGCAGAATTTGAATTTAAAACAGTTGCAGTTTAGTATGAGAGATCAAAGACTGTCATGTAAAGTCAGTATATGTAGAAGTGTTAAGACAACTTATGTCCTCTCTGAAGGTAGACAGAAGCAACTCTTAGATAAGGAAATGGATCCATAGTTAACTTTAATAAAATGTGTTCAGTCAAAATAACATACTTTTTTATGATGCAATAAGCAAGGTCACCTAATCAATCAAAATCTATTTAAACACTTTCATTAAAGAAAGATGATTGCAAAAATACAATTTACCTTTTCAATGAGGCAACGGAGGATTTCATGAACGCATTCATCAACGGTTGTTTCACCAGCTTTTAAGACAACATCAGGGTGACTTGGAGGCTCATAAGCAGCGTCAACGCCAGTGAAACCTAGCGAAAATAGTATAAACGAATAAACAAAATTTAAAATTTGGTCACGGAAACAATGAAATGAAGATTCAAAAAATTTCTTAATTCATAACAATTTAATAAAAGCATGAATAACTTTTGGTTAGATTTTAACCTCACATACGACACCCATAATCAACATTATTTTAACTACATATTAGCTTTCTTTGGTTTTCAAGAGAACAACCATATCTTAAACACTAGTCAAAATGTATTTCTTTTTTACTTTTATTTGTTTCATTGAGTTTTACAGCATGTCAACCATCGTTGGGTCATTTTAGATCGAAATCATTTGTATACGATTTATTGGTACCGATATAGAATGGGACCCAATTTCCGCCAACTTTACGTCAGCATCTTCCCGCAGTTGACGTTAGTCGCCGGAAAAAGCTGACACAAAGACTGACCAAGGCACTAAGACAAAATTAGCCAATCAGCTATGACATGTCAGCAGACGACGAATTTTCAAGAAATCTCAATATTAAGTAAATCAAGAAAAATTTGTCAAATCAGAAAATGAATTTTAACGATCTAGTTGAGTGAATTCAATCTCCCGAACGAGTCATCTCTTTCTGCAAATGACGTCTAATATCTAAGAAAAGGTTGTTTTTTTTGGGACAAAAAAAATGTTATTGAAAACTTTTCTTGAAACAAAAAAAAGTTCATTAACAGTTGATTAGCTAAATTTTGTTCATTTTATCTATAAAAAAAAAATAATTTTATCTAAAAAAAAAACAAACTTGTTTAGCTATTTTTTGTTTATGTTATATAAAAACCTTTGACCAGTTGTTTATTTTTTATTTTTCTAAGTATAAACAAACAAAAAATGTATTTACTTGAAACAGCAATGTCCTTATCGCCTGTCAGTCTTCGTGTCGGCCTTTTCCAGCGGCTTACGTAAACTGCCAGAAGATGCCGACACAAAGTTGGCGGAAATTGGGTTCCATTCTATATCAGTACCAATTTATTTGTAGATTAATTTGAAGAGATTTTTGTTATATACTGCATCTAGTCTTCCCAAATGGTCACTCACTTTATACTGGCCAAGCTCAACATTGTTTAATTTTAGTGATCTAATGGGAACTGGTGTGTCAATGTTACTATAGCTGTATATAATGTTTTGCTATTTTTAAATAGGATTTTGAAAGTTAAATTCAATTATTATGGTATCGTTTTATCATTTCATTATTAATTGAACCAAATTGTTATAAAACTATAAGTAATTTTGTTAAGCTAATGGTGTTTTAATCTTTATTTACTAAATAATTGGATGTAAATAGCTTCCGAAACTTTCAATCTTAATATCTGAGGATTCGCTAAAAATTTAAAAGTCAGAGATTACTTTCTATTCAGCAGCTTAAAAGTTTACAAATTCTTTTTAAATTTTAAAGAGTCACAACATAAATCATTCTTTTTTTTCATCTATTAACAAAAGATTAAAATGTTTGACTTGTTTACAAAGAAACCGAAATCTATTTTGGTGAATTTAATTTAGTAATTAATTTTCATTTAATAAAATTTTTAAACTTTTGTTTTATTTTATTCTATTGTAATTTTTATTTCAATAAATATTCTATTACTAGTAGATAAAAAAATAATTCAATGCGTAATTATCAAAGTTAATTTAATTAATAAAGATAAATAAACATGTCAGCTGGTACTAATTTTAACAAGTTTCTCATCAGCCTCGCCCAGCAAAAAGGTCAGATATAAAAACAAAAAAAATGTTTTGTACGAATATTTTGAATACAAATTGGAGGAATGAAATTTATTCTCATGATGTAAAAAACAAAAAATACAAAAGTAAATAATGATTAAATGGGTGGGAGGAGGAGGGAAATGCTAAAGATATAAAACTAGAAAACGAAAAAATAAAATTGTATATTTGGAAGAAAATATCAAATTGGATAAATTTGTCTGCTGAAATGTCAAAGGTCAAGATTTTTACTAGTTGGAGAGAATATGTGAGGAAGAATGATGGAAATTCAGAAAATATTTTTAAGATTATATATATATATATATATATATATATATATATATATATCATTACCAACAGATCACTGGCATTCGATGCTCTACCAACTGAGCCATCAAATCTGATATTAAAAGTGAAAAAAATATATCATATATATAAACAATAATAAAAAAAATCATGTTATTGCAGTTTCAGTTTTCACCGATCATCAGAAGTGTGTCATTTGGTATCAAACAAGAGGAGAACAGTAAGGACCAGAGTTATCTATCCATATTTATTAATTTATTATTATGTTTTTAATTCATATATACATATTTTTAAAATCTTATTTGCAGGTTTTTTTTTATTCGATCGTAAATATTATTTTTATTTGACGATTTTTATTCATTTACTTTTGTTTTATATATCAATTGTTACTCACTTGTTCACTAATGAGCATTGGACAACTATCTCTTGCTGTTTTATAACAAGAAGAATACCTACTTCAGGGCGGGTAAAATGAATTCACTGAACAGAACAGTTTGGCATCACTTATTTCCCCTTACAAAGATTAAAATAAAAATATAATGATACTAAACCATAAGTCTAGAATCTTTATTCCAATTTTTACCTAAATCCATTACATGATTTTGATTCTAGAAAATATTAAAAAATTTAAGTCTTAGAAATTGAAATTCAGGGAATCTTGCTTAATTGGTGTCTAATGACTATGAATCAAATTCAATGCAAATCTGATATATTTGAATTTCTATATGCTCCCATACAAACACTTTAAAATACTCCAAAGAAACTGAATTTTCGATTTATTTAATGCAGAAACAATACATATTTGCAACGATTCATTCTATGCAATTAATTTAACATAAGTTGTTATTTTTTATCCATAATTGAGGAGGGGTACTCGTATTGCCCCAATTGAATTCCATATGATAAATTCAACTCAGCTGATTTCATAGTCTGCATAAGTATCCATTAGACAGATCATACTTCTCTCTTGTGGAGACGTGAGAACCGCTTTTTAGATTAGATGTAAAATGTCGAGTTATCCATTATTCCCACTGTCAGTTTCTGCCCTTTTCGGTAACAAGAAGGGCATCCAAGCATTCAGGAAACGGAACCAGGGGAAAAAGGAAACATTTACAAAGAGATGGAATTGCAGTTATTATAACTTACAATCTAGTTCTTACTAAAATCGTTTTATATTCTTTTCCGGTTTTGCATATATATATATATATATATATATAGTATAAATTCTTTTATTTATGCAAACATTATTGGCTACATATTTGCATACATGTTTCAGCTGTCATTTCTTTCAAAATAGAGCTTCCTCAGGCCACGTAAAAAGTGAAAATGCTGAAAAGAGATGAGACAGCTTAGCCATTTTTATTTCTTATTTTTGGAGAGTAGTAAGCAGAAAAAAAGAATTGCTAAGCTGTATCATCTCTTTTCAGCATTTTCAATTTTTACGTGGCCCGAGGAAGCTCTATTTCGAAAGAAACGGCAGTTGAAATATGTAGCCAATAATATTTTTATAAATAAAAAAATTTATACTAGAATACAGCTCTACTTGTTATTGAGCACTATTGTAGAAACATCGGTGTTTCATTAGATCAACATATATATATATATATATATATATATATATATATATATATATATATAAATAAGTTGCAGATATAGTAGGAATTTTGGTTAATATTAACTTTAGGAAAATATTAAAAAAATGCAGTTCAGCATTTTTCCAAAAGAACTTAATTTTGTATAAAACCATTTAATTTTTTTTTTTTTAACTTATTTTACAAAGTATATACCTATTATTAATAGAGATTTTGTATCTGGCTGTCTGAAGCCGACTCTATGCTATTACTTTTATTAATGTTCAAGTCAGTTTACTATACTATTTCAGACTAATGTACTATCTTTCAATGCTCAATTCAGTGGGTGAGGTAGTATAGTATCTTTTCTGTTGTCATGAGACCAGGTGGAGGGGTAACATACGTCAACAAGAAATTGCCACAATCAGCTTTTCATTAGCAAACTCAACACTTACATTAATTATACTAGCAATTTTAATAAATAGCTTTCATCCTACAACGTCAATGTTTGATTCTGGTTCGTCAGTTTTGTTTTTGTGCAACGTTGGTATATGTTCTTAGCAAGAAAAATATGTAATTTATTTAATTCGCTTCAGAAATTATTTTATCGGATAGAAATAATTTTCAAAATTAGGTCATCTGAAGAGACAAGGGAAATAACTCTGCATTTATGAATATAGAGTTACTTCACTTTGTTTGGTTGACTTTTAAAAAAGTGAGTAACTTTGTTTGTCTAATTTTTCATTTTTTTTTATAAAGAGGATGCAAAATCTTTTTTCACATTTCAGTCATATAAATTATTTATGGAATTAAAAATAATCCCGGGCAACGCCAGGTAGGAACGACCAGTAATTTAATAAAAGAAAAAAAACCCATTAGTATCACTCTTTGAAAGATGCTGAGAATTCGTTTTTCAACATGGCTCATCTCGTTTACATGCCACTGATACATTCTGGTCGAAAATTAAAATCTTTTTTTTTCGTGAGATGGCAAGTTATTACAATTTTATTTCCCTGAATAAAATACAATTTTAGACCCACAATCAATTTTATCCAAAATGTGGGTAATTGGCCCATTTTGAGACAAGTTCTCCCCATAAAATTAAAATATTTGACCAAAAGGCATCAGTAATCATGTAAACAAGACTCAGCCATTTTGAAGTGTCATACCAAAGCCTACACCTGTACATTACTACCTATTTTCATTTTCTAAACATTGTTCGATTGATGGATTTTAAGCCATGCAGATTTTGCACAAGGTATTCGGGGAGAGGAGTGGTAACAGTCTGTGCTGGACACTGGAGGTCACTTTATCCACTATTGGATTTTTGTCTATGATTAAGGAAACAAAGATTTTGATGGATGGAACACGGGAGTGATCTCTGACCTACACCTTCCCCATTTTACAAAGACTTACTCCCTATATATTATCAAAGTATATTAAGGTAAATTAAAGAACCAAATTAAAAAAAAAAAGCAATTGAATAAAAGAAATTTCTAATTGATGTTTCAAAGTTTTTATTCACAGGAAATCGACCCCATTTACTTGCTTCCCACTGACGTAAGATGTGGCACATAGCCGGAAGATGGGGGAAAACAACTCCCTGGAAGTTATTCTGGTCGGGTACAAAAATAGCCATGAATGGACTAGCTGGCATTTTCTACTAGGTATCTACTAGTATCTAAAGTGATCAGAAATATCCCCCCTCCAAGGAGGAGGTAATGTCTGGGAGGATGCACCCCCTAGGAGCAAGCCGAACCATACCTCATTCCGACAAAGAAAGGTCTGATAGATCAAGTCGTCCCCTAGGTTACCAGAATGATGCCATGCCGAACCTTGGACAATGCAGGAAATTATTCGAATATTACGCTATTCTTTTTTGTTTTGTTTTATTTTTGACACTTGAAGAAAATCTATTATAAAAAGGAAAGTCTGTTTTCTGTGTCTGATAGTTTTCAAGTTTTGGCTGGACACAGATGAACAACGACAAAAAAACATCTACAAACCTACCTTACATATTCTGATTCAATATGACACCTATCTATCAAGCAATGTCCCCATGGAAGTTCCAGGATTTGCACCTACAATGTATTCTCTATATGCTGTCTTTCAATTCATTCCAAATCTGTACATAAACAACTTCTAAAAGAACACACAATCTCTACATCACTATATTTTTACCATAAAATAAAACGCGAAGCACAACCAAAACAGAAATTTTTTTTTGTATTGGAAACGCGTTCGTTTCAACCGTATTAATAGTGATTGATGCTTAGTAAATATTCATTATCGTCTGACTTTTCAAAGGATCACTCCTGATTATTATTTTTTTAAATAAAAAATAAAAATTATATATAATTTTAAAATATTTTATGACGTTTTTTTGGGGGTTTTTTTTGTAACTTATTGCATTATTTTAAAAACGCATTTATTTAACATCATTCAAAAAAGACTCATTGCACTCCTTAAAAAAAAATGAAAAAATGGAGAGATGGTACTGTAACGAGAGGCTGCAAACTTCCTATATATTCTGTAATTTTTCATCGTCCAAGATGTTGTTTTTTGTTGTTTTTTTATTTTATTTAACTTGGGTGTTTTTCTTCTAAAAACCTGTATATTCAATATTTGTTATTAAGTCAATCGGAGTAATCTCCCTTATTTTAAAATTAAACAGAAAAATTAAAATTGCTTTTTCAACCAAAGATTTTATTTAGATTATCGAGACTACTATTCGCATATTGGTTGTTATTTCCACAACCTTTCGGCCGATATAACCTCCAACCTTTCTTTAGGTGCATCTTTTCGAACTCGGGCACCTATACGAAATTTCGAACTGAACCCTATATTTATTTCATGGAGGATAGATTGTTCTCGTTCCATCAGCCAATACCGGGTAGCAGTGTTAATTATTTTCTATATAATACTTAGAGGTGTTCTACTTCTTCCATGATTTGGTTATGTTGCTGCTGATTTCAAACAAAGTTCAGAGTTTTAGTATTATACTAGACCCCCCCCCTCGGGTTCAGACGATTCATCTAATAGACAACCCGTGACATTTCCTATAGATAACACATCATAAATTATCTCTTACCTCCCTCTCTAGTTTGATGGATGACATAATTCGACTTTTGTGATGTCATCCACTATGCACATGAACAAGCAAGATCCAGAGTTTTAATAGTATATATACTGGACGGTTCGTCTAGTAGATGACCCATGAGCCTCTGTTTATGACTTCTTACCCACTTCTCTCTCTCTGATTTGATGAATGACACCATTCATCTTTTGTGATATCATCCACTGTGCACGGTTATCTCCCATCTGTTTTAATGGATGACATAAAAAAAACGATGACGTCATCCTCTGTGTACGAGGACAAACAAACAAGATAACAAACGAACAAGATCCACAGAAGTATATAGATAGGTAAGTGAATAAAAGAAGCAAGAATTGGGGAGAAATGTTGATCCAACAAGAATCCAAAACAAAAAAAGCATCTCTTAAATTTTAAGGTTTGATTGGTTTTGCTTTTGTTGTTTTCTTTATACCAATGAATCACCACTACCAAGGCCAAAAGCTACCCGAGGGTAAGGGTCAATGAGGTTGTCAGTTGGATGATGAACAACAGGATTTGATTACTCAAGAGGACGGCTCAACAAGTATTTGAAAATAGCTGTGTTGTAGTCAGCTGGGAAGCAGCCTCAAAGTATTGTGTTCCGCAGATGGGAAGCTTTTGGAAAGAAACTCTGTTTATAGAATTTCCGTTTGGTTTTTAGGTACACAGAAGAAGAAAGAAAAGTTCTTTACAGTAGCGGTAGCTAGACAAGTTCTTGCTGTGAATGTTTTACAGGGGAGAACCAGAGATTGGAGCTCCGTCGAGCACGACTACCAACGTCTCTCATGTGAGAAAAGAGCTGTAGGGAACAAAAGAGGTAACCACCCACTAGATTGTGAAGTCGATTTTGTACTTTGTCAAGGCAAGAAAGAGTGCTCTGTGCAGCACTTCCCCAAATGAGGCAACAGTACTCCATCTTAGGATGTATCTGACTCTTAACCAGGTAGAGGATTGCATCTTTCTGGAGCAGTAGCTTTTGTCTACTTTACGGCATATCAACCCTTTTTTGACTTATTTAATGCCAAAACAATACCTATCATAAATGATTCATTGTACACAATTAATTGAACAGAAGTTGCTATTTTTACCTATAGTTGTAAAGAAATTGAGGTTTCATAACGTTCCTAACACGACCACAATTAATCCGATAAGATTTGAATTGTGCATCGCCAAATCCATAGGCCATGATGGTCTCATCCATTCTCTAAGCTGCATTCAGTATTCGTTACACCAATCATGGACCTCCGTTAGTGCATGATCGAACTATAGATCTGATCAAATTTGAACTCGGCATTGCCAATTCCATAGTCTGTAATGGTGCCAATCATGCCCCCCCCCCCCACGGGCTAATTTAAAGATTTTGTTTATTTGATGGTATTTTTTAATTTTTTTTAATGTGTTTCTCTGACTTTTGTTAGATGGCAAGAACAAATTTCCTGGTAAACGTTAAAGGAAGCAAATCTGATCGTTGTGACGACAAGAGATAATGATCAGATCCAATTTAAATGTGACTGGTAGATTGAGTAAACGGAGGGGGAAGGAGGAGAAGGACAGAGAGGAAGAAGAGTGATGTTATCTTTATCGTCCTAGCATTGATGAGAAGCTCAGAGCCAATGAATTTTAACAAGAGTGAAGGAAAACAAAATGAATAGAATTTTTCTTTAAATGATAAAAGAAAAAACTTTTTTTTACTATTTGAGAGAGAAGCAAATACATTTCAATCTATTTGTTCCCCCCCCTCCCTTTCTCTCCCTCTCTCTCTATATATATGTATATGTATTGTGTGTCTTTAGGTAGCATTTTCTCATTTATGCAAACATTGTTAAAAATAACAGAATTCGTCTGTTTAATTATACCTTTTTTATTTTTTTCAATTTTTCTGATTGTCTTTTTTGTATTAAGATCAAAAAAATTAATAAATGTTCCATAGGTTCCACGAACGTTTTCGATTCTTCGTCGAATCATCCTCAGGTGTCAAAAGCAAATGAACAAAAAAGCTTTTGTTCTGTGATGTCATCCAGTGTTGCTTAATTTAAAATCGTCAACGACTTCCTGGAACAATCCGGAAAACGTTCTATGCGCGTTTCTCCACCGTCTTTTTAAAATTCTTCTCTTTCTGCAGCTTTTTTGTTCATTTGCTTTTGACACCTGAAGACGAAGAATCGAAAACGTTCGTGATACCTATGGAACATTTATTAATTTTTTTTGATTTTAATACTAAAAAGACCATCAGATAAATTCAAAAAATAAAAAAAGGTATAATTAAACAGACGAATTCTGTTATTTTTAACAATGTTTACACACACATATATATATATAACATGTATCAAAAGTTAGTTGAAACAAAACAATAAAGTGCTCGAGTTTAGGTTATACAGCATTTTATTTGAAAATTATACGTTACAGTGTCTGTACCAGGGTTTCATCGATTTGGCCATGCTGGGTTTGACGTAGAAATCCCTAGTACACCCAACAGACACTGTATAGTTTTTTTATCTCTCCTATACAATCAAAACGGGTTACTGTTATTTAAATCAATAATACAACATTTTATTTACCTCCCCAGGAGGTTAGGCACAAGGCCAGGTTTATCTTACTCCCACAAGTAAGATGTGACCCAAGGTCGGGTCGGGAAAGTGGGGTTTGAAAAGCCAGCGCCCGAGAAAGTGAGCACTCTGGCCATTAAAAATTGCCTGGGCAGCCCCGTCGGCATTCCCCGGTAGGGGCGCCTCAGACAGTAAGCAATAAACTTACTCCTCCCCAAAGAGGGGAGGCAAAGCCTGGGAGGGTGGACCTCCTAGAACTGCACAGGACAGACCCATAGACCGGCGTAAATCAAGCCCCGAAGGCCAAGACGATACCAGTTTATGGCGTGTATCAATCAATAATACAACATAATATTTTTAAATACTTTATATATAGTACAGACGAATGATCCAACGACAATCATTTGAATGCCTAATTAGCATAACTAGTTTTTAAACAGTTCATAATAAAATAATGTTTTGTAATTTTATTTTGCCATTTTGTCTATATATGCAATAATTTCGTCGATATTAACAGTAATTAAAATGGTTTAATAAAAAATGAATAACTTACGAAAAACGTTTCCTCTAACATCGCTCCTGCAAATTCTTACCAACAGGCAAACGCGAGGAGAGAAAAGGAAAGGGGGTGGGTGGCTGGCTGGCTTCCTGTCCGACTCGCCTTTTCTCTATCTGCCCCCCCCCTCCTCCTCATTAACATATTCTCCTCAAACAAATTGATTTCTCTTTTCTTTTGATTTTATTAGGGACTTATTTAAAAGATAAAAATTTCTATCCGCATTACCAAGATGTTAATATTTATAAGAATAAATACAAAAGTTTTAGTCTTGCATTTGCAAGAAACTTATGAATGAAATGTTTATTATTTAAAATCTTGGTTTCAAGTAGCGATATTTGCAAAGCGATAGCGAGCTGGCAAAGTCAGCTAGTATAAGTAAGTTAACAGATACAATAAAACAATACATATATACTATTATGAAGATGCGGCAATGCCCGGTATTAAATGAGGAACACTATGTCCTCCTGACCTTATAAGAGCTGGTCTTATTAGTGGGTATTAAGACCAACTCCTATATATTATTAGTAAGTAACAAAAACTGTCGCACGAAAGGAAAAACAAAACCTTTTTTATAACAACAAGAAAGGGTTTATTCAATTACCTATACCGTTTGGTATAGGTGAAAGAAAGTTGGACAGTGTTCAAGTTAAGAAAGAAAAAGTAGAAAGTTCTTTGGGCTATCCAAAGTCTGTCAACATTTATCTTCAGAAGATAGTCGATGCTTGAGCGTCCAGTGGATAAGAAGAGGAGAGAGAAAGGAGATGTCTTTCTTTGTTGCTTTCAGGATTCTCTCTGATGACCGAGCCTAATTCCCAAAGGGGCTGAAGTAGTTCTTCAGGGGACAGATGAAATCAATGCGCCCTGCAAGCTGATTTGTCAGTGTGTGACCAAATTGCATAATGGGACATTTTCCAGAGAAAATAAGTCTTTATTTATGACTGCTACACGCTCAACCTATAAAACCAAATTATCCTTTTTATTCTTATTTTTTTTATTATTTAGAATTTTATAATTTCTTTGAGGGGTGGGGGATACTTAGTACTTATTAGGTTGGAGTGGATTAAGTAAAGTAACATTAATTGAAGTGAAATTATAGTATTTAACCTCAATCGAAGCAAACCCAGTGCTTAAAAGATTCTGCTTTAAGCTCTGAATCCCTGATTAACATTTCTATTCTTATTCTTTAATTTCTATAATTTTTATGTCATAAATAAAATAAAACATTGTATTTTTATGGATGTCAAGTGCAAACACAGACCCCCACGATAATGTTGTACAATCTTTGATCAAAATGAAATAGACTCATCCATATATTTTCAAATATCGTTGACTTAACTTGCTTAAAAAATCTCTGAAAATCAAACATTTTTAATAGTCCTCCAGTTGTGCTTCTCAGTTGTGGCCCGCACTATAGAACACCATGAATATAACTTAATCTCAAAACTAAAGAATATTTAGCATGTGTTTTGTGTTATCCCTAAACTAGTGCTGATTTCGTCAGGGGAGGTCTTTCTTCTCATTCATTTTATGTACTAAAGGGAAGTAACTGATTTTTTTAAATCAAGGAGTTACTTCTCTTATGCCTCAAGAAATCTATAAAAAGGATTTGTCTGAGTGTGTGTGTGTCTAGAGAGAAATGGGCTGGGTGGAGAAGAAAGAGGGGGTGAGGTGAGGTAGGGGGAAAACTGTGGAGGGAGAAAGAAAGAAAGATAGAGAGACAGATAGAGAGACGGATAGAGAGATAGAAGTTTTAATAGAAATATGTTACACTTTTGCCCCGGGTAATGCCGGGTAGTCCTGTTAGTTAATGTATATAGTTAAAAAGTCTTAGGGAAAGAAACGTTGATTAACTCACATTTAGTATAATAGATTATTACATAAGAGTCAACAGCCTTTGAGTATGTAACAAGAGTTTTTATTGTTGTGTCCAATTCCACTCAAATTCTAATGTTACCCCCCCCCCCTCCCACTCATTGTTTAGTGTTAGTTGAAAGAAAATCTTTTGCATGAAGAAATAAAACTGACAAAATCAGGTCATAAGTTACTTTCAAATGTCTCAGGAGGTCACCAGAAGTCAATTTATTTTTAAGAAAAGATGATGTCTTACTTTTGATGAGTCCAGCTCTGGCCTTCTTGTAGAGGCCTTTAATATCTCTGTTCTCGCAGATTTCCAATGACGTGTTCACGTAGCATTCAAAGAATGGTAGGTGGTCTTGGATATGCAACTGGCGGGCATTTTCTCTGTCCTAAAAAGAAAAACAAAATAAAAGTGAGCGATAAAGAAAAGTAAATGCTCAGTTTAAAAAAAAAAAAAAGAGAAAGAAAACAATAAAAAAAACATTAAATAAAAAATAAAACAATAAAAAAACATTAAATAAAAAAAAATAAAACAATAAAAAAACATTGAATAAAAAATAAAACAAAAATAAGACAAAAAACATTAAATAACAGAAACCAATACAACAGATATTTGATCTGGAATCCTCACTATATATATTCGATTTGTGTGATTAGAATAAAGAGTTGACAAAGAAGGAATTTAAATTGATAAAATTGTGTTTTTGCTATTTAACATATAAAGTTACCTTGTCGGATTTTCAAACTCAGACCCAAATAGCATTTATGTTAACAAATTAAACTTTGCTCCTGACTAGCTAATTTTCATTTGCTATTTTCGTACCATGTTATTGGCAATATAATAACAATACGTACACCCTCTATAAAAAATGGCAGAGGAGGGGGTTCATATGTGATCCTAAAGTTAAACTGAAGATAAACAGTATCTTTCGGAGGAGTCACTAATCTAGAAAAGAACCAGGATTCCTTATACAAAAAATGCTATTCTAAACTTAAGTGTGACAGACAAACTAATGAACAGTCTCTTATGGAGCTGTTTGGACACATAAAAACACACACACACATATATATATGTATGTATATATATGTATGTATTTTCACCTGCTAAAATCTAAAAATTAATCACTCTACATATTCCTTTTATTATACAGAATGTTTGGAAACTCAATGGTATAACTTCAGGATTATATTCTAAACTAGCAAGACCTGTTTATCAGCGTTGCCCTGGGGAATATAAAAAAAATGATTTAACTATGAAAAAATATCAGTAAAAAAGGAATTCAATTTTTTAAAAATATGTTAGCTTTCAGAGTGGGGGATTACTTTTCTATATGAATTTAACATAAAATGAGAACCCACTTCCGGGCCATTTAGAGGTAATATGGAGACGTGCAAACTAATTTTTTTTCAATAGTTTAGAGAAATCAAAATTTGTGTGTGGATGAGGGGGGGGGATTTTTTGTGCTTTTTAGGAATAGGTATCCAGAAATTTGCAATCGTGATGTAAGCAGTTCCGACTTTCTGGAGAAAGCAGAATCAAGTTCCGATGCTTCTACACAATACGAACAAAACTAAAGCGACTTTGCAAACTAAAACTAAATCTTAGTTTAGGGTTAGGTTAGGGTAAAAATTTTTAAAAAAGAACAATTTGGTTCGTTTTGTTAACGTTCGTTATCGTCTTTTTTACTTAGCTAAACATGGGTAGTTTTCATTGTGGTCGATTTTTTTTCAAGTGGTTGCTAATTTCAGTTAAAAAATGCCCCCCTCCCCGTTCCCAAAATCTAAAAAACTGAAAATCTTTAATCCCCCCCCCCCATATATATTTAAAACAGAAAAAAAACTAATTTGGATGAGTAAAAAAAAAAAATGCCCCACCCCAATTTTCCCGTCCTAAAATTGAGAAACCATTTGGTTATGTGTTTCGATTTATTACTAACTGGGCAGGAAATGGGTGCTCATGTTATATTAAATTTATATAGGAAAGTGATCCATCCTCCACTTTAAAATCTAAAATATTTTTTTTTTAAATTTAATTATATTTTGTGGATATCTTTTCAGGCTGTTTACACATAATCGCCAAAAAAAAGAAAGAAAAAAAGGTGAATTTTCATTTTTTTAAGGGGGTAAACTAAGCCGGATGTAATAGTACAAATTTACCCTCAATTTCTTGAATCACGTAAATTACTGACAGTGGATTTCTTTTCTGATTTTTTTTTTCAGAAGTGATAGCGTAATAGTGACTTTTTAAAAGTTAAATCATTCTTTTATATCCCCCCCTCTCTGGACCCTGCTAGTAAAAAAAATAAACCGCAACAACTAAACTGTGACCTATTTGTTCTCTGTTGCGATACTACATGTCATCTGTTCTGTGCTCTGTCAGGGAAGGGGGACATCCTTTTAGACTGAGGCAATTAGTAAATAGGTGGTTTATAAGAAAGGTAAAAAACAATATTAAAAACAGATCAAAGAAAACATGAATATTGTTATGCAAACATGAATTCTCATTGTAGGATTTTTTTCTAGAAAAAGAAAACTAAAACTAATCAATGAAAGGGAAAAATACAGCAAAAAGACTGAAAAGATGAAGAAAATAAAAAATTAAGAGTAATCCGTAAAAATATTAAAATTAAAATCGAAGGCAGAGTTAGAGGTGGGCAGTGACGAGCCTGAAAAGTGACGCCGGTTAAATTAAATTGAGTATTACATTTGTAATCTGAAAGGAAAACACTTATGAAATGAATAAATATGCTAATATCAATATATCAGAAGTATGAGTATCCAGTTTGTGTGAAACAAATATATATATATATATATATATATATATATATATATATTGTGAGTCTGAAGTTTAGGGGGCATGTTTTGGTTCTCATGAATGTTAATGGCAATAGTTTAGTTTTTAATGAAATGTGCTGAATTTTTTTTGTACTTAAAAAAATTTGAAACAAAAATCGCTCGAATTTGAAATTGTGATCATAAAAAAAATAATGTTTACATGAGTTAATGTTTTTATTTGTTTGTACAGGGTGGGCCAAAATAAGGGTCCTATCTTTAAATTTGAATAACTTGAATTTGAATAACTTCCACAAAATAAAAGTTAAACTCACCAAACTTTCTGTGTGTGTAGACTGACCCTTCCGAAATTTTTTGAAATAAACAAAACAAATTTTAGCCGAAAAACACTTCTTAAAACTTACAAAAACTAAAGTATTGTTTTTTACACTGTTTTGAGTTTTTTAAGCAAAAATAATGTTTTCTAAATGAGGGTACGTTCCTTAGGGCTAATACGGCTCATGCTTGCTTCGGAAGGGGTCCTTTACTTATTCTAAAAAAAAAATTTTTTTAAATCAATAAATAAAAAAGTTATGAATTTTTAAAAATAGGACCCTTATTTTTGCCCACCCTGTATATAAGTGTTGAATAAAAATCGCTCAAGTTTCATAAATGAATAAATGAATTTAAATAATTACTAGCATGAAGAAACAAAGTAAATCGAAAAAAAAAAGATTATTTTAGTGCGATGTGATTGTTTTTTAATGAAAGTAGTTATTTATAAGCGAAAGAATATTTGAAGTCAGTAGGGAAAACCAAAGAAACAAATGTTGTTTTTTGACTTGTACGTTACGAAATAAATTCAGTAAAGTTATAGTTAATCACAGATATGTTTTGATGTGCGTGTTAAAAAGAAGATTATTTAATGTTAAGGGAAGCTTTGTAAACTGGCTGAAAAGAGGATCGCTCACTATGATCAGGAGAAGATGATAATGACTGCCCCAAATCAAGGCTTGATGACCAATGTTTTTAACAAGATGAGTGGTCTCAGCAATGGCAAGTGCAGGTTCTGCCACATAGAAGTAGAAAGTGTGAGCCACCTGAAATCGAGTTGTAAGGTTCTACTGAAGGACGGCTACTATACAATGCGGCACAATGGAGTGTGTAAATATCTCCACTCGATCATCTGTAAAAAGTTGAATAGCCAATGTAGCAACAAGTCCTGGGAATATATATATCAGAAAGAACTTGTTGGAAATAAGTCATACACCATCCATTATGACTATGCAATTTCTACAGCTACACACCTAGAAAACGGAGCTGTTAAATCTGACAGTGATATGGGACAAAAGGGAGAAAGTAGCAACCCTAGTTGAAGTCAGTGTCCCTAATGATGCTGGCTTAAACAGAGCTGAGAGGGAGAAGATAACGAATACCCAAGTTCTATGTACGACATGAAAAGAAACTGGAATCGTAGGAAGATCTCCATCATTCCGGTAATTATACAGGAACAACTGGACTCTTGAAAAAGAATTTCAAAATCCTTATGGATAATATAACTGATGAACCAAGTGCAAGAGATATGCAAATAATTGTACGTAAAGGGACAGTTAGAATCTTAAATAGATCTCTCGGTTGGAATCTCTGAAATATCGGGTGAATGTCTAACATCCGGTAGGATGCTCTATCCCCAGCAAAAACAAAAAGATAAGAAAATTGAAAAAGAAAAGGAGAAATACAATTTCATAATGCCTTTAGTAAATAATTTATCTCTGGGACTGGGAATATAGACAATCCACAAAGAGATATGCGTGTTGTGTGTGTCTACTTTCAACTATAGTTGGCGCCCTCAGCTCTATAATAAAGATCATTGTGTATTTATTTATATTTATATATATATATACTAGCAGGAAGATCCCTATTATGTACTTTTTCACTATGCTCATAACACCATATTACTTTCTTTGTTTTTACTGCCCTTTCCTCCTGTTTCGACTTCGGAAGAAGCTGAAATATTGGAAGAAGCTGAAATGTTAGAACACTCTGAATTAGTGTCTTATACATATGGTTTAAATTAAAATCTGATATACATATTTGAAGGGATTCTGTCCCATTGGATCACTTAGAGGTGAATATTCGGCGCATAGAGGATAACAGAGATTCATTACCACCTCCATTGTCTTCCCCGGAGAATTTTATACATATGATAATTTCATCAAAATAGGACATATTTGAAGTTTTAAAGGAGTTTTGTCCCCCACAGCTCCTTAGTAGGACACTTAGAGATTCAGGAACACTTCCATTGTCTTCCCTGGTAAATTTTACATAATACTCTTTTAGATTCTTTAACCTCTCTTTCTATAGCGAACACATAAACATCACACATTAGTGTTGGGATGATTAATCGGAACCGGGAAATTTTTACCGTAATTTCCGATTCCAAAAACCATTCTTTTAATTCTTTTTTTTTGTTGTTTAAAACTTAATTTTCGATTGCTAGTACTAATGATGAAATAAATATTTAATGATTTTAAACTACCAGTAAAACTAAAATTTTAAGATCATAATAACAAATTTCGGTAAAAATGGCATCGGGGGAAAAAATGGTCCTGAGTGAATAAATAGGCAGAAAATGGCACAAGTGAAAAATATAGACGAAAATCTCACAATGAGTTTATCAAAATCTTGGATAGAATACAAAAAGGGAAACCATTAAAAAGTTTGAGAAATTAAAAAGAAAATTATATCTACATTTAAAAATAGATGAGGACACTATGCTAAATAGCCCCCCTCCCCCCCATGAAATTCTACTTTTAAGGCGTTTAGGCGATTTTAGAATCGGAATTGGTAAAAATATAGGAATCGTCCCATCACTATCACACAGACATTGAGTTTTACACACACACATATATATATACATATATATGTGTGTGTGTGTGTGTGTGTGTACTTCTCGTCACATGAGTAAAAAATGTGCCAAACGAAACCATTTTGAGTGTTTAGAGGAAGGGTGAAAGCAAATAAGACACCCGCTTCCCTGCCATCTGAAATGAATTTGGAAAGAAACCCTTCACTATTTCCACAATGAGATGTTTTTATTTTCCCACCTTTATTCTTTCTTTCCGATTGATACGTTTTTTCTTTTTTTTTTTTTAAACTTTCCAATTTGAGAGGTTTTCTTTCTATCTTATTTCTTTTAACTTCACCGGTTGAGACATTATTTAATATGAATATTACCACAAACAATGGCGAAACATAATCCCCACACCCTGTCACTTTTCAAGGAGCATCTACACTCGTTATTATAGAATACGGATCTTTCGATGCCAAAATTTGTCTTTGAGTTGTCCATTAAATATTCGCATTTTCTTCGCCTGCAAAACCCATTGATTGTTGACTCAAGGTGACAGTGTCCCGCCATTATGACACACCTGCCAGGTAATAAGGAAATCAAAGCCGACCATAAATGTTGACTGTAGTTGCGTAGTGAATGTTAATATTCATATCGTCACTTTTCCGAACGAACAAGTTTTCAATCTTATTTCTGTTTGCTTGGACCTGTTGCTTATGTAGACACACGGAACTACTTACTTGGCGGAAATTAAGAAAGTGATGCTGGGCTGTGCATAGAATATTACCAATTTCTTTGCACCAAACAACTCGAGCAGCATCAGCAGCATAGAGAAATCAATAACTATACACTATCGATCTATAAAAAAAAAATTAGGGAAAATAAATAATAAAAAATAAGCTAAATTTGCAGAAATCTCTTTCTCTTGATTGAACTCTCTAGTAGGAAAAGTTTCCATTTTGTTTTGTGTAAAGCATTACTCTTCATAATTGGAATAGATTTCTCTTGGTAACTGGTTATGTAAATAAATACAAAAACATAATTTCTCTTACTTTCTTGGTGAGTTAGATCGCATATGGGAAAGATTGTTTACTAGTGTACAGGTGTTCAGGTTTCGAATCTCAGTTTGAAACATTCACCATGTCTCGCCACACTGAGGAGCCGTGATACGGTGAAACAACTATCTGTAGATGACTATATATATTTATATATATTAAATTTAACTTTCAAAATCCTATTTAAAAAAAGGAGGGAGAGAGAAAGAGAGAGAGAGAGAGAAAAAGAAAGAGATAACATTTTGTGTATGTGTGTATGCATATATATATATATATATATATATATATATATATATATATATATATATATACGGCACAATCACGTTGACACACCGGTTCCCGTTAGATCACTGAAGTTAAGCGGCGTCGAGCCTGGCCAGTACTAAATGGGTGACCATTTGGGAATACCAGGTGCTGTATGTGCTCTCTGCTTATTTCGGCATTGTTTCCAGTCGTCTTGTATTACTACTTGCCATTGGAATCAAGCAATGCCGACTCAGGAGAGCGGTTGTTGGAGATTGCGCAACCCTTGCAATTACAAATTCTGGCGGGGCACTCATACGTCGAAATCGACGGGAGAGTCCATCCATCATATATATATATATAGAATAAACCTAATTTTCGTTACAGAAAAATGAAAATATATATTATGAAGGAATTAAAACAGAGTGCTCAATTAAGTAAATAAGGGCGTATCCGTGTTTATTTCAATATTATATATTTACTGAATGATTCGACGTTCCATACCTTAGATTTCATGGGTTAGGTGCGACAACAGTTGGCTGTGGTCTAATCATTGGATACTATCTGATGAATGGGTAAGACGTATTTAAAGCGCATTGCAGCTTCTCAGGTGTGCCTAATCCATGAAACCAGACGTATGGAACGTACAATCATTCAATAAATGTATAATATTGAAATATACATATATACATGAAATCAAATTTCAGACAAAGATTGAGGTTGTTTAATATGATCGAAGTATCAGTTGGCTTTACATGCATGTGTTTCATTATTTTTACCAGTCTGTTTTCATGCTTATCTACTATTCTATATGCTAAATATTCCATAACTATTTATATAAAGTTAGGTATGTGTATATGTTTATATATTTGTATGTACAGGATCCACTCCGAAATGAATTAATGAATTTTACAACAAAGATGCTTCTTAAGACCCCTTAAACTTTAGACATTTTCTAGAATTCTTCTTCTTTGCGTGTCTTTTAAGCATGTGGTGATAGTAGTGTTCACGTCGCGATCCCTATCAAGTAATACATACTATTACTTGCAAATTCTACCAAACACTTTGAAGTGAGCCAAAAAAGACGAGCGATGTGCATAAACTCAACTAATGTCAGTAGATTTTCTAGAATTAAAATTATGTAATGGATTTTGATCAAAATTGAAATAAGAATTCTAAACATAAGGTTTAGTATTGTTATATCTTGATTTTAATCTCCATAATGGGACATAAAAGTGGTGCAAAACTGTTCTGCTCGAGGAATTAATGTTTCTAGTACTATATATATATATGTGTATATATATATATATATATATATATATATATATGTAAGGTTAGTGGGAGAGAATCCCAGCAGAGTGCTCGATTATTAAGAAAAATAAGAGCTTAATATTTATTTATCAATGTTTATATTACAGAATATAAGAACAACATCGGTACTGTCAGTTTCAAATCCTAACAAAGAGAACCTCTAGAGGCCTCTTTATTGGAACTCTCTTTCGATAAAGAGGCCTCTAGAGGCCCCTTTGTTAGGATTTGAAACCGACGGTACAAATGTGTTTCTGATCTTCTGTAATACAAACATTCAAACATTTATAAATAAATATATATATAGGTAATTTATAGAAGGCAATACAATGCAGATGTGTAACGGGTAAACACGTATTGAAGCAAAATATATAATTTCATTTATTCTTTTCTATAACTCAGTTATAATGATATAGGCCTACTCAAGTTAAGAGTGCATGCATAGAATTTGTGAAATATGTCGGCCATAATCACTTAAAGAGGAGTCTGAGTCAAACGTATTGTGTTCCAACTCCATAGTCCGGTAGGAAAGGAGAAGGACTTCGGATGTTCAGAGGAAATAACCTTTTGACTTTAGGAAGTGAGAAATCGAAATAAGGAAATGATGAAGCCATTTATAAGTTCTGAATATGTAGACGGTTTTGATCTTAATAAATCCTTTTGTCTTGCTTGTTTTACAGGGATGTGAGTGGCTGATGGCAAAAAATCTGCATTTGAAACGAACTTCCCAACCTTCCACGGCCTCCTACCAATTTCCAAACCAATATCGGAGTGAGTGGGAGTCACTTTGAACCCCCCCCCCCCCTCAATGAAATTTAACGTAGAATGATCCCCCATTTCCGGGTTCTTATAGCCTTTTCGGGCAGTTAACAAAAAAATGTTTTGCATTGGTATATAAATTCTGTGCAGATATATTTTTTGGGGGGGGTATGTTGAAAAATTATTTTAAAAACATTACTTACCCTACCATAAACGCTAGATCCGAGTGATAAGCCACCCTAAAAACTCTTTTATTAAACCTAAGTCTGAGTGGCAAGCCTCCTCTAAAAACTCTACCGTATTTCTATGTTCAAGTAGAAAGCCTTCCTCTGCAAAAAACCCTCGAGTAACCCTATTACTAATCCTGAGTCCAAGTGGCAAGCCCGCTCCAAACAATAAAACTTTGTAAAAACCACACATAATCGTCTAAAAAAATTTTTAAAGCCCCCCCCCTCAAGATTTATCTCCCATAACAAAAAAATCGGTTAATTGCCCTAAAATGTTAGTCTGGCCCAGAAATGGGGGATAATTTTATGTTAAATTCATATGCAAAACTGATTCCTCACTCTAAATTCTAAAATAATTTGTTTTCTTCAAGTTTTTCGAGGTGTTCACATATAATCGCGCCTAAAAAGTAGAATCTCATTTTTATTTGGGGAGGGGGGTAGCGAAGAGTGTTAATCTAAAAAGCTTTTTTTCATACTGAAAGTATCGACTGATATGAACTTCATTAAATTCCGTTAAAATTAGCTTTTTGTCTAAAAAGAATATACAGAGTTATGTTTTTGTGCATAATAAAAGTTTATAACACAAATATGTTTATTCCAAGAAATAAACACGAAAAAAAAAAACGAAAAAAAAACAACTGTTTTTGCCTGTAGAAACAATTTTTTTTAAATCCAATATTCATGTTGTTTACGACCCTATTTACTTGCCTCCCCACAAGGACAAAGTTAGACACAAGCTCAGTTTTTAATCTGGGGAAAATCCTGCTCCCAAAAAGGATTGGGACAAAAAATAAAAACTGCCCTAGTTCTAAAAGATTTCTTCCTTCACTGACTGAGGACAGCACAGACTACGTTATTGGAATGAAGTTATACTATTTCATTTTATTTATTTATTTTTTCTGAAAATACTTATTCCTGCTCAGAAAACTGTTAGTGTGGAGACATTTTTCCCAGATTAAAGTTATTGTGTGCAATTATACTGAGTTCTTTCCCTTGATTTTTTTCTAAAAGAAATGTATATATTAATTAAATTATGCGATTTTAAGTATGTCTGTATGCGCGCGTGTGTGTTTGTTTGTTTGTTTGTTTGTTTCTCGCCTCCACATTAATTACACAATATTAGTTGTCTTTACTATTAATCGATTAGCATCAAGAATTAAAAATAATTTGATTACAAAATTAAAGACACAAAAAATAATTTCGATTTCTTCTTTTTTTTTTCTTACTCCCAGGCAATGTCGGGACGGGTAGGTACAGCTAGTAAGAAAATAAGTTTTATCAACTCCGACAGAACCAAATCAAACTCATGAGTATAGCTTACGTTTTGTCTTTATTGAAAGAATTCAGAGTTAAATTTGTATTACAAATTGTAAAATGTATAAGCAATAGACATGAGGATATGGGAAGGGGGAGTAGGTAAAGGAGCCAGACAGAAAGAAAAGATAGGATTGAGAACAATAGGTTTGGTAGGTTATTTCAAAGTGTATTATTTGGATTATTCTGACTACTGTTCTTGTTTGGTACTTCTGCAGTTTACGGACCGTGCTGAAATAATAACGTTATTACTTAGAAACCCATTTTTAACAAAATGGAGAGGAGTTTTGTTAACTATTCTGTACTTTCACCTAACAATTTAATAAACAAAAGATACCATAAAAATTTGATTTAACTTGAAAATCCTATCTAAAAAAATAGCACGGTCTTTAAACTGCAGAAGCACCGGATGTTTTTTTTTATATACTAATGGATCATCACTTACTAAGGTCAAAAGCCAGGATAAAGGCTGGTGAGGTTTTCAGTTGGATAATGAAACCGTACTCAGGGATGTGAGTATCCAATGGCAAAATAAGCTGAAATCAAAATGAATTTCCAAACCTGCGGGTCTCGCCCATTCCCACCTGTGTGTGTGGAGAGAGGGCAGCACAAAAAAACAATTTCTTCCTATCAGTTTCAACTAAGAAAGTCAAAATAAAGAGAAAGACACTGAGTGCGCATGTGTAGGGGACGATGACAGAAAGTCATTTTTTTATGAAACAAAAGTACTCTAACTCCCCTACCCCCATCATGAATTGCTTGAAATCTTAGCCGGCAAAATTAACATTTTCAGAGAGAACTATTCCAACAACCGATTTCCTTGGCTAATAGCACCCTTCCCGAAAGTTTTGTTGCCGCATCTGGGCTGGTGCACCAACCACTAGTCTTACCCACTAGAAGAGGGTGCAAAAAAAGAGTCTCTCACCTAATAGGTTCGGCACTTTCTACAAAACTCCAGCTCCCGTCCCATCGCCGCAATGTTGCATCCCTGCACTTACAGCACTTCTACACTCAACGTAAATACCTCCGACCAACCAGACTAGTAGCAAAATCCCACCCCTTTCATTGCAAAGTCCCCATAATTTATATCTTAATAGCTTTTGTCCTCGGACCGCTTTTCTTTGAAATTCCCTCCCTGCTCCATGTTTCTCCAACTTGCAGAAATTTAAATGTAATGTGAACAACCACCTTGCTGCACAACTCCCTACTTAGGATGCCCCCTATATATCTGTCACCTAATCACAGTAGACCCTTATGTCTCAGTGGCAATATGCCTCGTTTGGAGCGAATATAAATTTAAAAAATAAAAAAAATACAAGCTGTAATTATTTTTTTTAAATGCACACACTGTAATTAATACTCCTTAAGTGTTCTTTAAGAAGCTACAAATCCTGTGAAGGTGGTTGTAAGGATGACCGATCCTTTTATTATCCCAAATCTAAACCTATCAAACCCTCCCCTCCACTTTTTATTGGGTTCAATGATTTTTTAAGAGTCAAAATCAGAAATCAGTTAACCATGAAATCAAGTCAACATGAAAAACACTGTTCACTCAGCTTAAAACTAAACAGGCATGAATCCAACTGCCCTTGTAATCCAACTCAGTTGCTAGGCATACATGCCGGGTGGGGGGTGGGGGGAATAAACCTTGGCACATTCGGATTCTAGGGTCTGGTTCACTAGGGGGCCCAACTCTTGTGTGAATGAGGTATGGTTCTGTTAGGTTTTAGGAAGCCATCCTCAGGCATTACCTCCTCCTTCAGGAGCAAGAGGAGTCATTGCTGACAGACTCCACTATTTTTGTACTATTTCGGGGTGTCCCCTCGTATGAGCTGACCCCCCCCACACACACACACACACATTAAACTGACTTGCTGCAAGTGGGAGGCAGGTAACAGAAATAAAGAGAATAAAGTATATTTACCTTGTTGCCAGGAGGTAAGACATAAGGTCAGGTGTGGTTTTGAAAAGCCAGCACATTAGGCCTACAAAAATGCCTGAGCAGCTCTGCCAGTATTCCCCGTTAGGGGTGCCAAAGGCGATTAGCAATAAACTAACCCCTTCTCAGAGAGAAGGTAAAGCCTGGGAGGGTAGACCTCTCAGGACTAAACAGAACCACACCTCAGCCCAACAGCAACGGACTGATTGCCGAGGATACATTCCCAGCTGTGGTACCTCCATGACGATAGAGTAGAGAAAAATATGGAATTAACTTTTTATTTCCTCCCATCATAAAAATTAGAACAATATCCACTTGATTTAAGGGAAGCAACTCTTCACTAGTTATATATATATATATGAAAAAAGATAGGGATAAAATGATCCGACGTAATGGAAAAATGAAAAAGGAAAGCCAAAAACTATAATATTTATGTGTTCATCAACGTTTCGTCTTTATTGTAAGACTTCCTCAGGATGAAAAAGAATGAAGACAAAATTATACAAACATCAATTCTGACTTGCCTAGGAGCGGCAAGGTTCGGCTGGTCTGTAAACAAAAGATTGTTTTTGAAATAAATAAGGAAGGAAGAAAGAACAACAAATAATTTCTAAGTAAATGCATGAAAAGTTAAAACGCCCTAGCTCGGACTTTTTTATATGCTTGTATGATTTTTTCTTCATTTTTCTTCATCCTGAGGAAGTCTTACAATCAAGACGAAACATTGATGAACCCATAAATATTATAGTTTTTGGATTTCCTTTTTCATTTTTCCATATATATATATATATATATATATATATATATATATATATATATAAATGTTGGTTGATCTTCTGTTGAACGAAATGGGTCCGTAATTGTACCAAAGGTTTTTGTTTTAAAAAATGATTTGTATGATGAATAAAATTTTGGCTTTTGGAATGTAGTAAAATGTTTATTTATATATGCTCTGTTGTTACATGTTGACAATCATCGAGCTTTCATATATATAATGCAATTAGAATAACAACAAGAAAAAGGACAATAACAATTCTAACTTAATTTAGAAAGAGCAATTTTTTAATGATAATATTTCCAATTATAAAATAGGTTTCTTTCTAAATAAATATTTACTTTAACATTCTAGCACGATTGGATGTGTATGGGTATAAAAAAAAAGGTTTTAAAAATCGAACATTTCCACGTAAATTAAGCAGAGTGGAAAATTCCATTAGAAATTAAATGTTTAGAATTAGGACTATGTGTCAGGATATAACATCATGGGAGTAAGTATGTGAAGCGAGATAATTTCTGTGTCTTGGGTGTTTGGTTACAAAGTAAACAGATGCTGGTTTCAAAGGCTTCCACCAAACTATGACGGTTGAAAGGGGAAGATGCACTTCATCTCGATGTAATTGCTGAAAAAGTAAACCAAATCTTAGAACAAATAATTGTTCTTTTTAATTGATTTTATTATTCCAGCCGCAAAGAGAAAAGAACAACATATCTACGACTGCTACTGTCACTACTGTTGAGAGACATCACTATCCAATGAGCTAACTACTTACAACTTGCCAACGAGAGACGAACAGCTGTTTTCTGAATTTCATTTTTATTTAGAAAAAACAATTCTTTAATGACTACATTTCCAATTTTAAAACTCCTGATATTTGCATACTGGTTTTGCAAAAGAACCTTTTATTAATTAACTATTATTTATTGTTATTCATTGAATACATTTTTATTTTATTTTACAGTAAACAATGAAAAAAGAATTAAAATAGATATAGAATATTTCCCTGTAGACCATTAGGATCGTCTGTAATCATTCCCCAATCGTAGCGGCCACTAAGCTAAAAGTGAGTTGGGGCATTGGATAGACATTATGAATGCAAGCACAATTTCCTGTGGTCTCTACTGCTGTGACCCGTGCGTTAAGCCGCAGTAAATGCAGCAAAGATCAAGGGGAAGTGAACTGATCCAATGTGAAGTTAATGGTAATTGATGCGGCAGGAGAAGGGAAGATGCCGAGCGAAAGGACATCTGCATTTAAAAGAGTCTCACATCCGAAATAGACAAGAAGGAAGACGGACAGGAAGCAAGCAAGAATGGCGGCCTCAGCATTGAACAAAAGCAGCCGTGAGTGAGGAGATTAGGGGTTGGGGAGGAAGAGACAAAAAAATAAGAACGGATATTCTTAAGGTGCCCATTCAAATTGTGTGTAGTGATGAAAATGCTAATTCCAACTTAAGTGTGATAGACTGATGCACTGACTGACAGACAGACAGACGGAACTTCTAATAGAAATGTAAGGATCTATCTAAAAATGTTATTTCAAACCTAAGCGTGACAGAACGCTCAATGGACAGAGGCTCTTATATATATAGTAATATTGTTTCGGAATTTTTTAAATGAGGATTGATAATTTGTATCATCTGGTCGACTCTTCTCATCTTGGTTGTTATTTTCACAACGTTTTGGCCGATGTAACCTCCAACCTTCTTTATGTGCATCTTTTCGAATTTGTGAATCTTTGTCAAACTCTGAAACTTATACTGAATTTCAAACGGATCCCTTTATTTAATCTACAGGGGTAGATTGTTCTTGTTCTATCAGCCATGACGTGGTAGAAGTGTTGATGTTATTCTTCATTATTATCACCTGTAGTAAGGATTGACCCTTCAACCCGTGGTGCAACAGTTAAAAGCATTTATTAACACTAGGTTTTAAGTGACAGTATTGGGGAGTGTAGCACCACCACATGTTGCTATTACTCCGAGATTCGCTCCAACTTGGAGTGAGAGTACCTGTAATTGTCCGGCTTTTTTTCCTTTTTACTCACTAAATTTTATGTGACGGGGCAGATATACATTTATATAATTATATAATATTATATATATATATATATAGGTCTTTATTATAGAATGGAGGATCAAGGTTTTTATCACTGTGAAGAGCAGATTCTGACTGATAAAAAGTTCAACCAAGATTAGATGACAGTAATGATTAGAACGTACTTCTACCTTTAACCAGTTGTAGCAGATGTTTCATCATATTGACACGGATCTTTTGCTTAGTTTCTTTCTGGTTCTTTTTTAAATCAAATAAAACGTTCCTAGTCTCTTGTCCGATGTTTAGTTCCTCCACAAACATCCAGTAATTTATCCTTGGATGTTAAGTGTTTTTGTTTTCTTTATTGAAGGAAAAGAGATTCACTGCCCCCCCCCCCCCCCCCGCCAAAGGTCTATCATTTTGTTTGCTTCATTTTTTTCTTTCTTTTTGAGAGAGAGAGAGAGAAAGAGAGAGGAATTATATGTACGAATGACCCTATTTACTTGTCCGTTCCCATGAGGGCAAGTTAGGTCGGTTTTCAATATAGGATAAAATCCAGGTCCTCCTCCCCAAAAGTGACGCTCTCGTTTGTAAACAAAAATACCTGTGTAGTTCTGTTGCGTTGTCTCATGAATGAGAGTGTCTCAGAATTTTCCAATTAAAGTTCGAGTAAATGTTATGTGTCCTGGCAATGATGTCACAGACAGGTTGTTTGCCGTGGCGAATGAGCAAGGAAGATCTTTCTCTTGCCACTGAATCACCAGAGAAAGCAATTGGGTTTGGACAGCTGCTGCCCCTCACCCGGAGGGTAAAGGGTTGAGTGTTTTTATGAGTATACAAGTATACTTTAAAGAAAGAATAAAACTCCAAAGAGATTTTTAAAACCCAAGCCCATTTGTGATGTTTCGTTATTAATAACGTATATGAAAGCTGGTATGAAGAAGAAGTCTACAACATCAGAGAGAGAGAGAGAGAGAGAGAGATATGGAGATATATATATATGGAGAGAGAGAGAGATGGAGAGAGAGAGAGATGGAGAGGGAGAGAGATGGAGAGGGAGAGAGATGGAGAGGGAGAGAGATGGAGAGAGAGATGGAGAGAGAGAGATGGAGAGAGAGAGATGGAGAGAGAGATGGAGAGAGAGAGAGATGGAGAGAGAGAGAGATGGAGAGAGAGAGAGATGGAGAGAGAGAGATGGAGAGAGAGGGATGGAGAGATGGAGAGGGAGAGAGATGGAGAGAGAGAGATGGAGAGAGAGAGATGGAGAGAGAGAGATGGAGAGAGAGAGATGGAGAGAGAGAGATGGAGAGAGAGAGAGATGGAGAGAGAGATGGAGAGAGAGAGAGAGAGATGGAGAGAGAGAGAGAGAGATGGAGAGAGAGAGAGAGAGATGGAGAGAGAGAGAGAGAGAGAGATGGAGAGAGAGATGGAGAGAGAGATGGAGAGAGAGAGAGAGAGATGGAGAGAGAGAGATGGAGAGAGAGAGAGGGAGATTGAGAGAGAGAGATGGAGAGAGAGAGAGAGATGGAGAGAGAGGGAGATTGAGAGAGAGAGATGGAGAGAGAGAGAGATGGAGAGGGAGAGATGGAGAGGGAGAGAGAGAGAAAGATGAGGAAAGATGGAGAGAGATGGAGAGAGATAGAGAGAGATGAAGAAAGATGGCGAGAGATAGAAACTTTGGCTGCCACCTCACTACTGCCACTACAAAAATTCGACTAGCTCATTTTGTCAACAAAGTGGCCGCACTGTGGAGATTGAAGAACATCCCAGTAACATAATCTCTTCTCTTCCATGCAACTCCTTTCTCACAGAGGAGATGTTGCTTGTCTTTCACTGCTCTAACGTTATTTTACTGGTAGGTGCTCGACTGAGCTCCAACCTCTAGTTCCCCCCTGTTTAAACATTCACAGCTAAGACTCGTCTAATGTCAACCACTGCAAAGAATTTTCCTTTCTCCCTGTGCGTTCCTAAAACTAAATGGAACTATCATTCATGAACAAAGTTTCTTTCCAAGAATTTCTTATTTGTGGAATACGATACGACAGGGCTACTTTCCAGCAGAATACAACATGGTCGCTTTTAAGTCGTGTTAACAAATACTTAATACTTGACCACTTAAATAATCAAATTCTGACCATTTAATCCATCGTTTCCAAACCATCTCAAAGGTGTTGTTCATCGCGAACTGACTGTCTCTGTAACCCTTATCCTTGAGTAGCCTTCCGGCCTTAATAAGCGGTGACTTATTAATATTTTTTTTTAAATTACAATAGAACAATCCTGAAGTTATGCCATCGATTTTCCAAACCCTCTGTAGAAGAATCACAAAAAGAAGAAAAACTATCTTTGCCTTCTTGCATAAAAGGTCTATGCAGATCAAATTAAAGTTAAAAAAGAAAGAAGAAAAAAGCAGCCTTTAACATAATCGACCCGTTCCCCCATCTCTGTCCTAACTGTCGACTGGGCTGCCATATCCATCCAGTCGCTTCAAATAAAACCATGCCGAGTGCGAGCTGGTGCTATTCAAATTCAGATCTTTGGAAAAGTTAATGATTGGTTTGTAATGGGTCTGCAAGTGACACCGCCTGATGAGGAATCTATTTCAAGCATCGGTGACCATTCAGTGTCGCACACTCTTGTCGTCCCCGGCCGTCGCTCTTCCATGCAATTGCTTGGAATTGCTGCGGAATAAATTGAACGTCATCTATTAATCGATACCTTCGAGCAAAACCAGGAAAAATGAGGAGAATAGCAGAGATCTCACCATTCACACTAAAATTGAGTCTGAGAAAGACAGAAGATTAAAGAAAAACAAATCCAAGAAAGTTTCTCTCCAATCTTATAAATATATATATTGAAATGAATAAATGCGAAAGTTGGGGCCATTTCTCGCACTTATGATACAGTTAAAAGGCCCTATTTCAAATTAATTCAACTTTATACAATAAACACACATATCTTTTTTATATACTGCCTATGTATATGTGATATCAGTTGCAAAGTTAATTAATTTGCATGTTGGATTTGAAAAAGGACATTTTATTAATTAATTATTATTTGTTAATGATTGTTTTAATTTTAATATAACAAATAGTTCTGTTTCGCTTCTTTCTTTAGAGACAGACTTGATCTTCAACAAGTTGCAATCTATTTCTAAATTGCAAGTGAAAAGGCAAATTGATTTATTCTTTCTTTATAGTCACAGGTGAATAAATTTGTATTGAAAGTACCAAGCTGTTAATGTTTATCTATCTATATGAATAAATGAGAAAGATTTTGTTTTGGGTCTACAAAGTTATGAATGAAATGTTGGTACTCTTATAGCTGACACACCAGATTTCCGTGACTTTACGTCGGCAACGATCGGGCAGGTCTCGGATGCGCCCGAGAGCTGATGAAGTATTAACAAATCAGGTTGCAGCATTCATTCGCCAAGCAAGCAATAGCAAGCAGCCGACAATATTTGGAAGAAAACAATAATCCCGTTCTATTGCAACAACAATGAATTTATATCAGCTGTGTCAGGTCGTTGAATCGTTGAATGAAGGACTAATTCAGTTCTGCCAGCAGCAGAAATCTCTCATAGCGACTAAAAAGAGATGCCCTAAATGTCAGCGATTGTGTCGTTTAAAGTCGTGGAGAATCCTTGCAGAACAGTATTCTGGAGATGCTCCAACACAGAATGCAGGGCTTGGCTATCGCTAAGAACGGGAACCTTTTTTTCCCCACGATCCAAGATGGAAATTTCTGTGGTCCCAGAATATAGCAATAGGGAAAAACTTGCGACAGGAATGTGGCATAGTGTCTCCAAACACACAGGTTCATTGGAAGAATTTTCTGTGGGAGGTTTGTCGACTCGGAGGCCCAGGGCATACGGTCGAAATAGACAAGTCTCTGTTCAACTGCCGAAAAAACAATGTTGGCCAGGTTCTCCAGCCGCTCTGGTTCTTCGGGGGATACAACCCCGCAGAGAAGGACGGTTTCCTGGTAACAGTGCCTAATAGAAACGCCAGAACTCTCCTTCCAATAATTAAGCAGTTCGTTCTACCTGAGACCACAGTACTATCTGATTGTTGGAGGGCGTACAACAGGTTAGAAGAGGAGGGGTATCAACACCTGACGGTCAACCATAGCGAAAACTTTGTCGACCGGACAAAGAGGGCTTGCACCAATCACGTCGAGAGGATGTGGAAGGAAGCCAAACAGAAATAAAAATTAGTGCGGGACGAGCAGGGAACTCGTAAATGGCTATCTGCCCAAATTCATGTGACGTCAGAGGTTTCGAAACAACCTCTTTGACGCCATATTAGCGCAGATAGCAAAAATCTACTCCTCTTCTGCCTGTTTTTCGGCGATGTCAGCATCTGCACTCAGTGCAACAGAACAAGCAGTAGAAAGACCTTTTGAACCGGCCACAACCTTATCCGTAAACCCTAACTGAGAAAATGTAAAAAAAAAAAAAAAAAAAACAACAAAAAAAAGAGTTACCAAGTAAACTATTTGCCCAAAAAACAGTAAAAAAAATTGCGAAAATACTAAAAAAAAAAAAAAAAAAAAAGAAAAAAAGTTGCCTAAATAACAAAAAAAACATTTAGCTCATAAAAAAAAGCATAACATTTTCATTTCTTTCTTTGTTTTATGTTAAAAAACATTGACAAAATTTTACCCCCCCCCCCCAAAAAAACCCATTATTTTCACAAAAAAAAAAAAAATCAAAACATTTACATCTGCACATTTGATTGACAATGGTTCATTGCCCCCCCCCCCCTCAATAAAAATATATTTATTTACAGTTCTTCAGCTACGGTTTGTTCGTTTTTTTTTGGTTTTTTTATCTATGCATTTTCTCTTTGAAATTCTTCATCTTATATTATCGTCTGCCAGTCTTCCATTTTGCGCTTGATAGTTTCAGCCTCGTTTTCGTCTTGACAGCTCTCAGGCACTTCCGCGACCTGCCCGATCGTTGCCAACGCAAATCATGGAAATCTGGTGTGTCTGCTATAAGAGTACCAAAATGTTTATTATTCTAAATTAATGTTTCAAGTAGACAAATTTGCAAAGCGATAGCGAAACGGCAAAGCCATCTAGATTATATATATATAATAAATAAATAAATAAATCTGCCTGAAAAATAATTAAAGTTTTCTCGGCATCTAGACGAGTACAGGTGATAACTGTACTAATGTAGGAACAAAGACATTATTATCTAGACTAGTGTACACCTTCCATCAAAAATGGAAAAAAACAAAATAAGCTTTGGCTAGTATTAGCAACATTTATCTAGATATATTACTAAAATATTCATACAAACTCATAGTCAGTAATTGAATTTTTTATATATAAATTATTATTATCTCTGATGACCTAAAGAAAAGGATAAAAAACAACCATTAACTTTTTATTTTAAGCGAGGATTTCTTTCTGAATTCATTTCAAACGGCAGAGGTTGTCTGACTTGCTATTTGCTTAACAATGTAAATCTTTCAAATGCTTCTTTTTTTTCAATAGTGTAGGAGTAAACTATCGCGAGTTGAAAAAAAAAAACGAGTCATTTTTGATGATCTACAGAAAACAAAAACAATAACTTTTCTTTTTTATTTTCTTCCTTTGATTATTGGGAAGAAGGTGGGAGGGGGTAGACAAAAAAAACTGAACTTTTAATATCACAGACGTTAGTGGAAATTTGAAAAAATAGACAAGAAATAAAATGTCTCATACTGAAAGTTTGAAAAGAAAGGAAGAAAAGACGTCTGATTATAGAAATAGATTCGTGTTTTCATTTTCCTTATTCATCAGCAGATGTGTGAGGGGACGGATATATATTTGCAAATAGTTCTTCATTATAGAATGCAGGATTGGAAAATGTAAATACCTTTGCATATGGACTGATGAAACTTGTGATGCAGACAATTCCTCCGTCGGCAAACAGTTTGGCCACCTCGGAAATACGGCGAATATTTTCCTCACGATCTTCAGGAGAAAAGCTGAGGTTTTTGTTGAGCCCGGTGCGGACGTTGTCTCCATCTAAACTGTACGTAGGGATGCCATGGCTGACCAGGTACTCCTCAAGGGCAAAGGAGATGGTGGTCTTGCCAGCCCCGGAAAGACCAGTCAGCCAAATGGTGCAGCCGCGAAAGCCACCCCTCTGGCCGAGCATCTTGCCTCTCTTGTCACGAGACACATGATGAGACTGATATTTCACGTTTGTCGCACGTTCAATTGCCTGAAAGAAAAAGAAAAAACAAGATTAAAAAAGAGCGTCAGGTTGGGTTCTGTCTATTTTACGGCATATCAACCCCCTTTTTTGTTTAACGCTGCAACAATATTTATCGTAAATGATTCATGGTATACACTTAATTCCACACAAGCTGCTATTGAGGTTGTCGAGAAGTTTTGTTACCCGAGTAATACGATTATACCGCTAGTATATATACATATATAGAGATATACTCGCAGACACATGTACGAAGGTTGGAGTGATTAATTGTTGCAGGAAAGTTATTCACTCAGTCGCAGTCAAATTGTTTACTGATACACATATATAAATATATATATATTTGATATTCTCATAAGCATTGGGTACACAAGACGTGCAATGGAATCACTGATATGAAATGTGTATTCGATCAAAATAAATTGCATAACTATTTACAAAATATTCTTATTTAGAATGTTGTTCTTTTATACTTTTCTCGTTATTAACAGAAACAAACATTTTGTTGCTTTTGGTCTCGCTTCAATCTATGTAATATTAACATTTATTTTCGGTGTGATTAAAGATACAATGAAAACGTACTGCCTCTACAGGGATTGAACTCATAGTCTTCAGGTTGAGACTTTTGTGTTGAATACATCTCTCTTCTCCTCATCCCACCACTTCTCTTCTCGTCTCATACATTCAATGCGCAAACAATCAACAAAGCAAGATTATCAGAGTTTTAGTGCTGTTATACTAGAGCCCTAGAGATCTAGATGGCTCGTCTAGTAGACAAGATACAGCACCATAAAGGATCCTACACCCCCCCCCCCCAACCTCTCTGGATTGATGCATGACATTATCATTTTGTGGCTTGGTGACGTCAACCACTGTGCACGGTTATCCCCCCCCCCCCAATCTTTCTGCTTTAATGGATGATGTCATCCAGTATGCATAAGGACAAACAAACGAGATCCACAGTTTCACTCGTATATAGAACAATTTCCAGGTCAGCAATCGTTCCGACAAGTAGAGTAGAAAGTGACTGGTGGGTTTACTTTCGGCAGCCTCGTAACTTTAGCTTCCCTTATTTTGTCATTTAGTCCTCACATTCCATGAGCGATGTTTCTGACAAAGGGGGGAGAATTGCTGGTTTCTGGGTCAGAATTTATCCATATAACGCTTATCGTTGGCTAGTTTTTGACCTTGAAGTAGTATTTTTTAAAAGCTCTTTACATAAAGTGGCTTAATGTTTTGTCTGGGGCGATTTCCATTAAAAAAAAAATCCAGATTTTAAGTTTTTAATATAATTTAACTGGGCTATCAAATGCAAACAGCTATAAATAAAGGTTATATTTTATATATATTGTGTATTTAGGCAACTCTGCTAATAAAATAAGATTCATCATTTATTACAAAAAAATGGAAACATCGAACCATGTAGTTAAAAATAACACTTATCAGACCCGAAATACATTAGGAAGAACCAATGTAAATATCAGTTTCAATGCCCCATGAAATAACAATAAAACTAATTCTTACATCGGTTTCACAACCACAACACTTTCCCGAAGATTAACCTTACATCTCTCTGCCACTAGAACACCTAAAAAAACATGACTGACCCCCTTCACAATATAGACACATACTAGTTAACAATACTAAAATAATACACCCCGATACTAACACCAAAAGATTAAAAATTCTTGAAGACCTCTAAATAAAAAATAAACACCCCACAATCAATAACGTAATCAAATTCTTAACGGTGAAGCAATCAAACTTTTGAATCTTGCACGCTCTTAGAACGTAACCACGCTCTCATGTAACATCTCAATATTATAGACGCTCATTTTAAGTTGTAAATTATTGGCCGTTATAATGATAAAAAAAAAACTCAACAGTAAAGACATATTTTTTTAAGAAACCAAAATTAACACCGCCTGAAGATGATTTGACAAATCAAATCGAAACTACTCGCAAAAAAGGAAAGAAAAGTCTTATCTAGCAAAAACACTCCGCGTTATTTAATAATGTTTGCCTATATATATATATATATATATATATATATATATATATATATATATATATATATAACAGAGATCCGGAAAACTTTATCAAGCAAAAATAGGTATGTACACCAAAAATTAGCAAAAACTATCGAGTAGAATTTTAATAAAAAATAAAAATCCATTATATAGTTTTTTCGGGGTCAGCCATTGATTCGAGCGAAAAACACGAAATTCAGTAATAAATCAATGGCAGTCATCAAAATACGATGAAACCGATGTTTACTTTTAATTAAAATTCTACTCGATCATTTTTCATACTTTTTGATGAGGATACTTATGTAAATCTGCTGCGTAAGTATATGTTTTTTTTGTTTTTTTTATATAGTATTGATACTTTAAAACTCATGCGTCTTTGTAGAAGCACGAAATCCTTCTAGACTGAGGTAATTTAAAAAGTGTATTTTTCTCTCAAGATTAAGAATCGATCAAGTGTTGAACTTTGCCCTTGTCGGGAGAAAATAAATGAGGACATTTTAAAAAAATCTTTGTCTTTATTTATCATTTCTTTAATTCATAAAAAGACAAGAAATGATTTTATAGATCGACCAGCAAAATAACAAGAGGGTTCTTATTTTGCAGGAACCGAAATAAATAACTGGATACCTCTTATTTTGCCCAGATATAAAAATAACTAAAATATTTTTAGTTTGTCAGGATTGAAAAATTCACTGAATTTGCCAAGACTGAAAAAATAGCTGAATGGTCTTTATTTTACCGAGACCAGAAAAATAATTGAACGGTTTTTACTTTGCTGGAAATGGAAAAATAATTTGAGCGTCCTTATTTTGTCAGGATATGAAAATTCACTGGATTTAGTAAGACCGGAAAAATAACTGAAAGGTCCTTATTTTGCTGGAACAGGGAAAATAACTAGAGCATCCTGATTTTACTAGAACCGAAAAAAAAAAAATAGATGGATTTGCCGGGACCGAAACAAATAACTGGATTTTTCGGGACCAGAAAAGTAACTGAATGTTTTTTATTTTGCTGAAACTGGAAGAATAATTTGAGCGTCCTTATTTTAACAGAGCCGGTAAAATAACTGGATATGCCGGGACAGGAAAAATAACTGACGGGTTCTTATTTTACCAAGACCGGAAAAATAATCGAAGAGTTCTTACTTTGCTAGGACCAGAAAAATAACTGAGTTTGCCAAACCAGAAAAAATATAATTAAAGGGTTTTTATTATGCTGGAATCAGAAAAATAACTGTGTTGGAGGTGGGGTGGGGGGTCCTTATGGTGCGGGTACCGCAAAACCGTCTTTTTTTTTTTTTTTTTTTTTTTTTTTAAGTGGGGACATGTAGAGCTTAATTCTACTTACAAAAGTTGAATCCATGGTTGGTCAAAATAGATAAAAAATAAAGAAACGATTGTTTTCTTCCTCAAATAATGAATGGTGAAATTCGTAATAATTGTGCTTTCAAAAGCTGACACGTCGACTGCTCGACATGACTTAGTTTCAGGTCTATCAAATAATCGTGATAAGCAATCAATGATTGGACGTAAATTCTTAAGTCAATCCATTTTTAACAGCACAGGCAAAATCTGTCATTCACACATGTTGCACCGATGACCCTCTCTATCTCTTCCAGATGTTGCGCATCCTTAAACATTAATTGAAATGAATTTCCACCGAAATTTATGCAAAGGTTTTAACTTGAAGAGATTATTTTATTTCTATAAGAGAAGAAAAACAATTGATTTTCATGAAGACAATGTAAATTTAAAAATCATGAAACATAAAAAATTGTCGACAAAAAAAAAAAGATATATGCGGGTTCCTCCCAAATGTTTAGAGACCCCCCCCCCCCCAAAAAAAATGAAAGTAAAAAAAAAATGAAATAAAATGAAAGTAAAAAAATTGAAAAAATTGAAAGCAAGGAAAAAAAAAATGAAAGCAAAAACATCTTGAATTTATTTTCTAGCTGTACCCACCCAGCGTTGCATGAGAGTGATTTTATTTGCAATTTGGTTTCGTTAACTATGCCGGTCTACTTTTTCAAAATATTTTTCAAACAAAGAGAAGTAACTGTGTATTTGTCAATACAGAATTATGTCCCTGAAAAAAAAATATGGCGTCTGTATGAAAATAATTCCGACCTGGTCAAAATATTTTCGTGAAAGAATTAAATCGAATTACATTTTATCGTTGTTAACATGCTGTAACGATCCACTAAAAAGAACTGACAAACCAGAATCAAATATTGGTTCTGTAGAAAGAAAGCTATCGATGACAAAAATCGAGAAAGAGACAGACTACTTTATATAAGAGATAAAAAAAAAAAAATCAAATACAAACTTACGATAGGAGCATTATCTAACCTAAAAAGATAATCATTCATTAAACCCTTAAAAATATTATACAATGAAAACATAAAAACAGCTCACATGACTTTCTGAGATTTATGTATGTAACAAACTGCCTGCATCGGTTGTTGACCGCTGAAATACTATTCTTTAAAGCTCTCATGCTTCCCGAAATTTGACATATCTAGACCTGATGCCCATACATACATACATACATACATACATACATACGCACGCATGTATATTATGAATTGTACACTGTTCACTTCCCTTACAATTGTAAATCATCCAATGTACTATACATGCCCTTTTGATGAGTTGTAGTACACCTGAGTATCGTGCCAAATGATTTAATCATTATTTTTATTAGTATTACTAGCAGGGCTACCCGGCGTTGCCCGGGGTCATAAAAACAAACAAAATAGAAGAATAAAAAGTGGGTGTAATATATTTCTTTTAAAACTTCTCTCCCTCCACATCTTTATCTGACAAAACTGTATCGAAGTGATTCGCAAAGTTTAAAGCTGTAGATTTTAGCCTTAATAATGAAGAACGTTCAGGCTGACCACCCCCTACCAAATCAAGACATTATTTAACAATAACCCACATTACACAGCACGAGAAAGCCATGAGTCATGAACATTTAGTAAAACTTGGGTACACAAATCGATACGTTTTGAATGTCACATGATTTGAGTGAAAATAACCTTTTGGATCGCATTTCCATTTGTGATTTGCTTTATAAACAGAATGAAAATGTAACCTTTTTAAAGCAAATTGTTACAGGTAATGAGAAATGGATCATTTACCGTAATGTTATGAGAAAACGATCCTTGGTTAAGCGAGATAAGCCACCCTAAAAGCAGATCTTTACCCTAAGAAAATTATGCCTTTTGTCTGGTGGGATTGGAAACAATTCTGTACTATGAACTTCTGTTAAGTAACCAGACCATTAATTGTGAAAAATACTGCTCACATACTGGATGAATTAATGGCAGCAATAAAAAAGCCCATGATTGGCCAAGAGGAATGGTGTTTAATTCCATTGTGATAATGCTAGACCACACGTTTCTTAGGCGACCAGACAAAAATCGTTGCAGCTTGGCTAGGATGTGTTGCCCCATCCTCCTTATTCACCAGATATTGCTCCTTCAGATTACCATTTATTCAAATCTTGGCAGAATAATCTCAATGGTAAAAACTCCTATTCTTTGGATGATATAAAAAAACACTGAGTTTTTGCCATGAAACCACCGCAATTCTGGGAAAATTAAATTTTCAAGTTGAAGGAAAAATTGTGCAACAAAATGCTTCAAATTTGGTTTATTAAATATTTAATGGCATATATAAATATGCCATTAATACACATTATGTTTCTATTTGAATATATATATATATATATATATATATATATCTATATATATATATATATATATATATATATATATATATTCCATGATAAATGCCAGTATACTGAAATCATATGCCTTTAATAGAGTTAAGATGAAAATTCATATACACTAAATGTACAAAAGCAAGGAAATTCCCAAATGTTTACACTTTTATTGTCATTAATTAAGCGTATGACTACATATCAACCAAACCATTTCATTATCACCTCACTACAGTATAAATCTCTATGCATGAGTAGATGAAGTGTGTGAGGTGCGCTGAAGAAAAATTCCTACCAGTAAAATACATAGCCCTGTTGTGCTCGCATACCCTTAATGACAATAAAAGTGTAAAAATTTGGGAATTTCCTTGCTTTTGTACATTTAGTGTATATGAATTTTCATCTTAACTCTATTAAGGGCATATGATTTCAGTATACTGGCATTTATCATGGAATGTCACTACTTTTGTAAAGGCTATGCCTCAATACAATGGTCATTTTTAAGGTTTTTTGGAATTTTCTGGAAAACTAAGGTATATGGTAAACTGAAATTAAAATGCCATCAACTAGACCATAGAACCTCTATCTCTGCCAAAAATCAGCTGAATCCATCAAATAGTTGATGAGATACAGGGTGGCACATACGTATGTACGTACACACGGATAACACAAAATCATGCCTGACCTTTCTGGATCTCTGGGTTGCCTTGACTAATGATGCTGAAATTCTACACACTTATAGAACCTATCAAATAAAAATTTTGTGCAAAGTTTTAACAAATTTGGTTTATTGGTTTTTGAGTTATGATTGATCAAAGAAATGAGATTTCTAGCATAGGCCGTTTTTGAAGTCTATTAAGGGATAGAGCACACTCGCGCCTCCCTTGATTACTTTTCATTTCCTTTGAAATTTGGCACAAACTTTCCGGACAACCTGATAAGTAGCACATTTTTTTCCACAAAAATTCAAATCTTTTTCTTCGTACGAGTTATAAAACAGTAAAAGTTAGGTAAAGATGAAAATTGACATATCCAGGTACTGTACCAACAGCACCCAAGGAGCGAGTATAAACTAGCATCTTATTTTCTTTTTTATGTAGAACTTAAAACAAAAACAAAAGCAAAAACTTTTACTGCTAATGTTTTTGTTTTTTCAAAACTACTTCAACTGATAACACATTATTGTTATCAGTTGAAGTAGTTTTGAAAAAAAACAAACATTAGCAATAATTTTTTTCATGATTCAAAGTATTAATGATTTTTGTTTTTGTAACAAACGAGTCATCTTCTTTCAAGTTAACATTCTTGGGTTGAATGAATTTTATTAGGAGTAAAGGACAAAATTAACTTTGCATAGAGCAACCAAACAAACAATATCAACAATTTAAAAAAGTGTTTTTACCACGGGAATATTATAAAAAGGTCACAACTATGTATACAGTCACCGTATAGCTGCCAAAAGTTTTTTGGGCATGCGTGTGCAGTGTGATGATGTATAGAAGTGAAGTGAGGGTTAAGGACATGCGTTGCATGGAAATACATTATATGATGGATATGTAATGAGAGTCTTAAAGATAGACTTAGTCCTGATGATCTCAGAGGAAAATTAAATCTGGGTAGTATAGGGAGATGTGTGCAGAAGAGTAGACTTTGATGGTATGGCCACGTTGAAAGAATAGATGAGAGTTCTTGAATTAGTAGATGTAGAACAGTTAAGGTAGCAGGTTCAGTTCACAGAGGAAGGTCAAGGAAAACAGGAAAGGCTAAGGAATTGATAAAAATGGACTTAAGAGAAAGAAGTATAAATAAAGACTTGGCAGAGATAGGTTAGTTTGGAAGTCAATTCCTAAAAGCCGGTCAACGCATGCCAACATGTAAAATGGATGTTAAACTAAATAAGATGATGATACCAGTCGAGGATACGTCCTCCACAATCAATACCACAGGGTGGGCCACTGTGGCACTACCTGCCCTGCTCCATGAGACTGAGGTATTGTTTTGTGTAGTCCTAGAAAATCCACTATCCTAGGTTTTACCGTCTGACTTTGAAACGTGGTTATATTATTGGTCATTGTATTGTATTATGACTGACTTAAAAAGAATGACAACACTGGATCTTATGAAAATATAAGATGTATTTTCACTGTTGGTTACGGTGAGGGTGGCGGTCGGGTAGGAGTGAGATGCAGGAATCTGATGGCTGATTCTTCTCCAAGACCTGATCGTCAAAAACTGACTATATCCATTTTGGGTTGTTATTATATAACGATTTTGTGGCCATCGCAAACTCCCCCATGGTACGGCATTGTCACTGTAGCCACGCTCTCCAGAGCGTTTTATTTAGCGACAAGGTTTCAATCATTTGCCAATCAAACAGATCTGTCTATCTCCTCTTGGGATGACTCAATTGCACCTGGCATGTACTCCTTGTCAAATTACCTTTTACCTTCCAACATTTCTCTTTCTTTTGACATTGATCTTATGTTGCTTCTTCCCGTCTTATGTGCATCATTTTTATTCAAATAACCTTTTGGTCATCCGATAATTATCTTATCTTTTAACAATCACCAGGTACATCTCTTTTTGTCAACATGATTTTCTATTCTGAAAATTGATCATGTTATGTCGCTTTTTTCTATGCAGGTGGTACATGACATTTTGGTCATTCGATAATTATCTTATCCTTTGACAATCGTCAGACTTATCTTCCTATTGTCAACATGACTTTTCTGTACACACGGCCTAAATATTTAACAATTGTCTATGTCACCACGGGGGCGGCTCAGGCATTTTTTGTGGGACCCAGAGTGCACTGACTCCTGTGCACTGGCTTTTGTATCTCCCACATTCTGACCTTTTAGTCACATCTTCCCGCAGTGGCACAGTGGTAAATACTTAGGCAACGATAACGTTGAGTATATGGCGGTTGTTATTTTCCAAAATTTAAAAAAAAAAAAGTCTTTCAGGTATTTCTTAATAATAATCCTAAACTAATGTAAAGACGAATATTTTATATACATATTTTTACATTTTAAGGCAACACACGTGCTGGAATCTCTTCAACACACGGCTGCCATATTGTATACGTTGTGTTATCGTGGATAACCCATCTTGATCAGAAGAAAGATAAAAATTATATAATTAACAAACTGTCGAATTTATATATCTATACATTTATTCTCGCAGAGACAAACGTAAGAGAGACATACAAAACATGATACAAAAATGTGTGTGAAAACCACAGATGTAATTACTAAAAAGAAGACTATGTGTTGCCTGGGTAAACGGATAGAGAGAGAGAGAGAGAGAGAGAGATTAACTTGGGCGATGTATAAGTAAATACGACTGACTTTGTTGATGATACAGCTGCGACCAGAATGTAGAAGACATCTGACGGAAACGATGTCAGAGTTATGAAAACTATGCAAAGAAAGCGAGCTAATCGGGCCGCGTCCGACTGGCTTTAAAGCCCAGCAAGGAAAGAGGAAGAAATCCGGTATCTACATGTTTTAAGGGATAGGGATCACTGGGTAGACATCCATGAACATTATTTTTACCGTCTTATTCTCCCCATGTAATTCCGATACAATAATTACTCCTCATAGCATCTCTGAAGGAATATAGGGGGCGTTTTTTTTACATCATAAGACAAGTTGTATTCCCATCTTTGGAACACATTACCACGAGACTGCAGTCTACAACATGAACGTCTTCAAATCCAATGTCAACAAATACCTGTTTATAAACCGTTCCCTTAAGTAATCAAACTTTGTTTATTCCGTTATTTTCAATACTCTCATATCTTTCATCATTAAACCTACAATCTATCCGTCCCATTAACCTTTATACTCAAGTGGCTTTTGCCCTTGATAAGTGGTGACTCGTTAGTAAAAAAATTGTTTTGAAATGTATCTCCATGCTAACTGAACTCTGACCTTTTTTTCTTTATCCAGTGCTCTCCCTTTGATACGTTACTTAATTGGGTGGACCTCCACTGGAAATAGATTATTTTATATATATTTTTATATTAATAGTTTATAACTGACCAAGGCCAAAAGCCACTCGAGGATAAGGGTTAACAAAATTGTCAGTTGGATGATGTACCAATATTACCAAAGGACAAAATGGTCAAAATTTGATTACTTAAGAGTTACAAATATTTGTTGACATTGGACTTGAAAACGACCATGTTATAGCCTGTAGGGAAGCAATCCCACGGTAACGTGTTCCACAGGTGAGAAATTCTTGGAAAAAAATTCTGTTCATGGAATTTCTGTTTAATTAGCACACATAGGAAGAAATGAGAGTTCTTCACAATGTTCGTGGCAAAATAAGTTCTTTCTGTGAAGGTTTGAGGGGGGGGGGTGAACTAGAGATTGGTGTTCAGTCGAGCAACTACCATGTAAATAAATATAGAGTAAAGAAAGACTAGCAACGTTTCTTCTGTGAGAGATGCGGCTATAGGAAAGAGAAGAGATCATCTCCCAGTAGATTTCAAAATCGATTTTGCACTCTGCCGAGGCAGGAAGGAGTGCTCTTTTCACAGATGCATATACAGTAGGCCCAGGCTATTCGCAGGGGTTACATTCCTGACACACCTGCAAATAGCAAAAATCTGTGAATAAATTTTGATGTATCAAAGTTCATTAAAAATCAGGTTTTTGTACATTAGCATGTGTCTTTTTTTGTAGGAAAGCCATCAAATTAGCCTAGATTAGCCTTTTCTGCTTGCAAGTTAGTAGATTTTAAAAAAATATTTCAGTTCGTATAAAGTTCGCAAAAATTTGGAATACCAATTAATTGCGTTTTTTTTTTGTTGTCATATTGGCCTTAGTTGGACTTAAATGATTATCATATTTGTAAGTTCTACGGAATTTATGAAGAAAATGATAATGCTGAACGTCCGCAAATTTGTGAAACTGTGAATGGTGAGCCCGCGAATAGCGGGAGTCCACTGTAATTTTTTCTGTTTCTTTTGTTCGTTTTTGTGATATTAACATTTTTCAATATAGAAATACAATGCCTATTATAAACAACATGGATTCTATAGAAAAGAAATTGTTGAAATATTTGTTTTACTTCAGAAAAACATCCAACTCAACTTTCATTTGAATAAAATCTATGGAAAATGAATGTATAGAGAAAATAGTTCATAATATATGCTCTAAAACAAAACAAACTAAGATAGGTTAGTTGTTGGATATTTCTAATGAACAATCCCACAAATGTAAACGTGTTTTGCACCATTCATCAGAGGAAATCCTTCCTAGCGTTGATGCAAACCCAAGAACATTTGGCAGCAAATGTATTTGTCAGGACGATAAATTAAGCAGTGTTAGGTATGCAAATGATTCGTTTCATTAGCTAACCACTGACGTTTCAAGCTAAATAAAAACTGGAGTATTTTGTCATTCGGGAGTGAATTGTTAGCATTATGGCAACGTGGTGTCAAGCAGTCGTTCGTGAAGTTGTGCTTTCGGTTTCCTAGTTGCGTTTGTTCCTTATGTGCAATTTATTGGTGTTTGACATGTTAATATGACCAGATTCTATGCAGGACTAATTTATTTTAAGTTCACAAAAGTGATTTGTTAAAGTGTGTTATCATAAGGTCGCTTCTACAGTTTTTTTTGATATGGAAGACTTTTTTTGTGACAGTATTACAGCATGTCGATTAGTGTTGCGACGATTAATCTGAATCGGAAATCGTCAAAATCGGAACATTTGGGTATCGGAAACTGAAAATTTTTTAGCTTAATTTCCGATTCCAAAAACTATTCTTTTAATTCTTTTTTGTTTGTTTAAAACTTAATTTTCTATTGCTTTATATTAACATTATATTATCATTCTATTGCTTGTACTAATCAAGGGAGGCGCGAGAGTGCTCTATTCCTTAATAGACTTCAAAAACGCCAGTATACTGAAATCATATGCCCTTAATAGAGTTAAGATGAAAATTCATATACACTAAATGTACAAAAGCAAGGAAATTCCCAAATTTTTACACTTTTATTGTCATTAAGGGTATGCGAGCACAACAGGGCTATGTATTTTACTGGTAGGAATTTTTCTTCAGCGCACCTCACACACTTCATCTACTCATGCATAGAGATTTATACTGTAGTGAGGTGATAATGAAATGGTTTGGTTGATATGTAGTCATACGCTTAATTAATGACAATAAAAGTGTAAAAATTTTGGAATTTCTTTGCTTTTGTACATTTAGTGTATATGAATTTTCATCTTAACCCTATTAAAGGCATATGATTTCAGTATACTGGCATTTTTCATGGAATTCTAATTATATTATCATACAATGATAAACATTTATTGATTTTAAATTACTAGTAAAGCTAAAATTTATAGATCATAGTACCAAATTTAGGTAAAAATGGTACCGGAAAAAATGGCACAGGTGGATAAATAGGAATAAAAATACAGATGAAAATCTCACAATGAGTTTATCAAAATCTTGGATACAGGAAAAACATTAAGAAGAATTTCAAATTATAAAGAAAATTATATCTACATTTAGAAGTAGAGTAGGACTCTCTGTTACCCCCCCCCCCCAAAAAAAAACAATGAAATTACACTTTTGGGAGCGATTAGGCGATTTTAGAATCAGAATCGGTAATTATATCGGAATCGGAAAAATATTGGAATCGTCCCATCACTAATGTTGACCCATGTTAGGTAACTTTATGTCTGAAGTGCACATCTATGTAGTGAATAAATAGTCTGTAAATGATGGATTCTATTTAACACATAGATGAGACTTCGACAGGTACTACCATTAATCATGGTCAGAATGGAGCTGAGAGTAATGGCAACTGATGGACAACTCCACAAAGTTCTTCATCTGTGGTTTCACCAACAGTTTTAATTTAATAATATAACCAGGACACCTCTAAAGATAGGTAGATTATTTCTATATCTAAAATATAAACTTATCTTATGAAATTTTTAAAAGACCTAAATAGCATTTAAGCTGACATCAAACTTTGATTCTGACTAGCCAAATTTCATTTTTTATTGTCACTATAACATTGTTCGATACAATTTATTTTTAAAATTATGCAATCCTGCCGAGACAACTAGTAATATGGAAACATTTTTCAATTATGACCGAAAAATCAAACTTAGAAAGGTGAATAACTCATATTTTTAATTGAAGAATATTAAAAGTTACCTGCCTTACAACTAAAATTTTATTTCTTTTTTGTATAAGTTTAAAAAAAATGTGCAAACAAATAAAAATTACAAACTAAAATGACTTCACTGCATTCTGGGTAGCTAGTTATAAATATTATGAAGTTCTATTACATTGATATTGAGCACTGTGATTGCAAACACTGTGAATCTTATTTTATTTCACTCTTAATTTTAATTGTCTTAATTAGTTTGATGACTTTTCAGAAACTAGACATCATGTAGCTTTTCAGAAACTAGACATCATGTAGCTTTTCAGAAACTAGACATTATGTAGCTCAAAATAAAATAAGCTTTTTTTTAAATTTCAAATTGACTCAATGATAATTTTTGTCTAGTGTTAGTCAGTAGTGGCCTGTTGTGTTAAATATATGTGTGCATATGCATGTGATGCACAACACTTATGTTTGGCTAATGTGTGTTATGCATGTTAATTCAAGCAAGTTTGATTAAAAACCTGCACATTTTTTTGCTGGTCTAATTCTTTGTCCAATTTTTTCCTATTTACGGACAAGTACTATTTGCACATTTGAAACTCAAGTTAAACCCACATCTGAAGAATGGCCTTTTCCTCCCTGAAATATTATGTCATACAGACCCTACATCAAACCGAACTGATAACAAGTAAGATTGCAATTACAATTATAAAAAAAATATATATTAATAAAAAGTAGAAAACTGAAAAACTTATTTCATTTTTGTATGTCTTAATTTGCTTTCAGTCCGCATTTATTTGTTAAACCTCTGCATTGTAATCGCTCCTTATAAATTACCTTTATATATACACTACACAACGCTTCAAGAAAACTACATCAACCTATTAAGTACTATTGCGTTAATAATATGTCCGATGTATGCCAGATACTGATAGCAAAACAGAAATGTTAGTTTCTGTCTCATTTAAGAATTATCGACCGTCTACAGATTCGCTTTAGTTGGCTTTACTGTATATATGAGAAGATGAACAGATACTGTCCAAAATTATTTTTAGAACATACACAAGTGTTTTGACTGCCATGACTTGTCTTCAGGTATATTTTCAAAGTCTGTCGATATTACTTTTTTTTATCGATATCACATGATGTTTAAAAATATTTTAAAACCACATCCTTAATCTTTTATTATTTTATATTAATAGGGGGTTGAAAGATAAGATTATCAACACTGCAATAATTTTTGTACTTTCTGTGACTAATTTGTGGAAGTATTTTATGTTGTCGGCTCAGAATAGCTTTGGTCTTCAAGAAAAACAGCATTGTTTCCACACCTCTGACACTGTTTTAGCGGATCTCACTTCTGGTTGCAGTTAGATGAGACTCTCAGACAGCTAGCCATCTTAGCATGGCTCTTTTCTACTAATTGCAATTATAGTTATCATATAATATTAAAATAAGTCGTATTTACTTTACATCGCCCGTGCATCTCTATAAATAGTTTACCCTGGCAATTCATGTCTATTTCGATTGTGATTAGAGATTATTAATGTAGACTCTTTCATTTACGTCTGTGATTTTCACCACTTTTTATGTATCATGTTTTTGTTATGTTTCTCTTACGTTTGTCTTTGAGAAATAAACGTATATATAAATTCAATCGTTCCTTTATTAAGTCTCAACATATTCAATATGGCGACCGCATGTTTGAGAAGAGACTCCAATACGTGCACCACTATGAAACATGGAATATCAAATATTCATCAGCGTTTCATTAAGTACAAATAGAGCTTTATGGGAGAAGTGAGCAGGTGGCAGGCAGTCCACAATAGATGGTGGTACTAGTTGTGCCTATAGATCTATTATTGAGAGAGAGAGAGAGAGAGAGAGAGAGAGAGAGAGAGAGAGAGAGAGAGAGAGAGAGAGAGAGATTGATCTAAGGTCCACTAGAAATTTACCTGAGACCTGCAATCAACTCGATATCATATGACCACATGGACCTCGGTTGAGAACTTCTATTTAAATCCTATTAATTACTGTCATCAGGAGGAGGAACAATGGCATTTCTTTTATTGGTTAAAAACAACAAAAATCAGGAGGGGTGGGGGGCAAAATAATTGTTGATTGGAATGATTTAATTGTTACAAGAGTAGAAACAATGTTCAATTAATTACGGTGTGTTATATTTTATGTAAAAGTAAAAGCTATTTAATATGATAGAAAAGGCTATTGTTTTTCCACACGAAACGTTTTTGTTGATGTTACGACCAACAATTACAATGATAAATAGTTTTAGCTTATAAAAACATCGTGTAGGAAGAGAAAACACTTGCTTCAGAAGAACATGGACTATGGGCAAGTTTGATCTAAAAATAAGAAAAGAGGAAAATAGAAAAGAGAGAAAAAGGGAAAAGAAAAAGAGAAAAGGAAGGAAAGAAACAAAAGGAAGGGACGGAAGGAAAAAAACAAAAGGAAAGAAACAAAAGGAAAGGAAAAAAAACGAAGGAAACAAAAGTAAAAAAACGAAGGAAACAAAAGGAAAAAACGAAAGGAACGGAACGAAACAAAAGGAAAGGAAACAAACAAAATAGAAGGAAACAAAATGAAAGAAAAAAAAAGAAACAAAAGGAACGAAATTAAAAAAAGGAACGAAATTAAAAAAAGGAAATAAAGGAACGAAAGGAAAAGAACGAAAAGAAAAAAGGAATGAAAGGAAAGAAATGATTAGAAAATTAGAAAAAACAAGAAGCACAAATTATCTACCTCTGCGATCACTACTACTTGAATAATGTCAACAACCATTAATCATTACTTTTGTTGGACTAGGAAGGGACTAATAAACTTTAAAATTTAGATATTTATGAAAAGTGTAATTTGACCAAATTGTGAAGAATTTTTCAGTCCTCCTGAGAAGGGGGTGGGGGGGGGGGACAAACCAATATTTCTCCTAGAGTCACCAGTAGTTGTTTCATTAACTTGAACTGTTGATGAATTATGAGCAAAGACTTATGACGGAATTTTTAAAAATTTTATTCATTTATTTATCTATTTTTTATTTTTTATTAATATTTGGAGGGAAAAAATTGGAGGAATTTAGAGTTTTACCTAAACACTTGACAATCAGTTTGCTGCGTTGCAATATTTTGAGAAAGAAATTAACAAATTTTGAGAAAATCAGATTAATGAAATAAGAGGTATAACATAATAAGTACAAGGACTGTTTCCAGATAACACCCGCGCCAAAGAGAAAAAGAAAACATGCCTGAGATTTATATTCATCATCATATTCGGTTTAACGTCCGTTTTACATGCTGATATGCATTGGACGGCTTTCAGAAATTGACTTTTAAACTAACCTCTAGTCAGGTCTTCATCCCTCTTTCCCTCAAGTCCATTCTTATCACTTCCTCTGACGTTTTCCTTGGCCTTTCCTTGTGAACTGAACCTGCTGCCTTAACTGTTCGACATCTTTTCTTTTTTTTTTACCAAAGAGTCACCACTTATCAAGCCCCAACGGCCACTCGAGGATAAGGGTTAATAAGAGTCAGGTGATCGGTGAAACAACACCGTTATCATCAGTAATGGTGGTGAAAGTTTGGCAGAATTTGGAGGATGGCTTAACAAGAATTTGCTTATACTGGACTGGAAAACAACAATGTTGTAGTCAGCTGGGAATCAGCCCAGCAGTATTGAGTTCCACAGACGAGTAGTTCTAGGAAAGAAATGTTGCTCATAGAAGTTTCGTTTAGCTTTAAGCACACAGAGGGAGAAAGGGAAATTACTGACAGTGGTTTTAGCTAGACAGGGGTTTTTTGTTGTGAATGTTTAACAGGAGGGACCATAGATTAGAGCTCAGCCGAGCATTTGCCATGAAAATAACAATAGAGTAGAGAAAGACTAGCAACCTCTTCTGTGGGAGAAGGGTAGTAGGGAGGAGAAGAAGACATCGCACACTAGATTTTGAAGTCGATTTTGTACTCTGTCAAGGGAGGAAAGGCAACAGTACTCCATCGTAGGACGTCTTTGATTCTTATACAGGTAGATGGTTGTGTCAGGATACTTTCTAGAGCGGTAGAATGAACCAACCATTTTTCCAGTTACCTTGACAACGAATTTGATGTAAGTCTTCCATTTCAGGTCAGTCTCAGAAGCTTGTCAAAGCAGGGGGGCTTCCTCAAGACGAGAGCTATTCATTTCAATTAAAGCCAAGTGGGGATCAGAGCAACGGTGGTGAAAAGAGAGGAACTTGGTTTGGGAGGCAAACCCTAAAAACTCTCATTCATTCTTTCAACGTGGCCATACCATCGAAGTCTCCTCTTCTACACACTGTCCAGTGAGAGAAATGTGAAAGGCATTGTGGATTTTTGTCTTTATCAGCTTTTTTCTTTTAAATGAAAGAATTAAGTAAATGAAAGAAGAAAACTATTCTCACGTGGTCAGAGAGCGATTAGGTTCTGAAATGATTAAGGTCGAGAGATTCAAATGATAACCATCTGTTTCAACTTTTTATGAATTGGTTGTTTTTTGTTTGTTCTTAAGTGGAATTTAAAAATCAAACACATATACAAATCTAGACAGATGTGTGTTCCATTTAGTTGTGTACACAGAAAGAAAGGAAAATTATTTCTAGTGGTTGTAGCTAGACAAGTTTTTGTTGTGAATGTTTTACAGGAGGAACCATAAATTGGAGCTCAGTCGAGCACCTACCATGAAAATAACGATAGAATAGAGAAAAACTTGCAAAGTCTATTCTGTGAGAAAGAGGCTGTGAGGAAGAGAAGACATTCCACACTAGATTTCAAAGTCGATTTTGTACTCTGTCAAGGCAGGAAAGAGTGCTCTGAGCGGCACCTCCCCAGATGTGGCAACAGTACTCCATTTTAGGACGTATTTGACTCTAATACAGGTAGAGGAGTGCATAAGGAGTGATATACTTTCTGGAGAAGTAGAATGATCCATTTTTCCAGTAACCTTAACAACAGATTTGATGTAAGCCTTCAATTTCAGTTCTGGGGTGAACGTGAATCTTAGAAGCTTATCAAATTTCATCGCTTATTCAACAGAGTCATTGTAAGCCGTTAGTTTGAGACTCGAGATCTAATCACGTGGAAGTTACCCACACACGATCCATGTCGCCACATGAATTCTTGTAGTTGTTGCCGAACAAGGTTTTCTACATTTACCACAAGATTTATATAAAATTTTCTTTTAGAATAATGTCCTTATACAAATAGCGATTTTGTCCATCTGTTCGTCTGTCAGTCACATTTTTTTAAAAACGTAATAAATACATTGCGGAATGTGTCACAATTATATAATTCTCTCAGCCTTAAAAATGGTATTTTACACACAAGATTAAAATTAAGTAGGGAGTAAAAATGTCATATAGCAGTCGGTCTCCAATTAATTTGGCCTCATGCCTCAAGCAGACTAGACACTATCTGATGACGATGGTGGTGATGGTCGTCTCCCAGTCCGCCATCTTTAATTGAAAGGGTGTTTGTTGATCATACTGGAAAGAAAAGCTGCCCTTAAATAAAACGCAAGACAACACATAAGATTCTCTAGTTTATTGGCTTGTTGTTTTAAGTACCCTAGGGAGGAGAAGGAAAACGTTCCCAGTGACCTAGACAAGCATTGGCTGACACCAAGAAATTCTTTCTGATCTGAAAGATGGTAAGCCAATCGGAAAACTGAAGTCACCCTCTCCTTACACAGTGGAAGGTAGACAACTGCCTCCCCCCCTCCTTATATTACCCAACAAAAACTACTAGTAGAAATCACGTTAGGGGGTTAGGAGTATGTGGCAAGATATGACGTTATGGACAGGAAGTTTGAAATGAGACGTGACAAAGAAGAAAGATCTACCTCTTTTGGCCTGTGAGCTGACTGTGTTTGGACGTTTTTCTAAGCTGCCTTTGTTCGCCCCTCTCGAGAGCAGGCTAAGGAAAACAATGCTGTAAAGGAATGAAGCAACAAGGGACATGAACTATTGAGCAAAGATGTTATTGGGATTTTGCTCCTTTATTGTGTTGCATGATTGCAACCTCCAGAAGAGATGAACACACAGAAACTTTAGCTGCCACATCACCACTACCACCATCTTTACAACTAGGCATCACTATCTAATGAGTCATCTACTATGTGTCATCGAGAAAGACGAACAACTGTTTCGGTCAACAAACATGATGGTCAATTCATGAACACTAAAGAAAGCCCCTGCACCATGCTATACACACAAAACTAGTGGAATTCCAAAAAATGCTTTCATGGGATATACGGAAAGTGGCAGTGATGAAATGGATACCAACATGAAATGATAACCTGGGTGTGCCATTATAAATGTTTTATACATTTGTTGTTAGTAAAACATGCTTTTGTTAGTATGTGGAAACAGAACAGAGACACGTGTACACTTAAACGGGAGTCGCCATCGTGAATCTGGTTTCCCTATCTTTATTACCGGAGAGTTATCTTTAAGGGGAATCTAAGGGGAGGTAAACTACGTCATACTGTGACAGCCAATCCAACCGTTTCCATAATGCCACTTCACTTAAGGATGTTGGTAACATTCACGTGGTCCCTCCTGTGATTACCTGATTCTAGAAACAATCGGGGGAACCCAATACTAACAGAATCAACCCAGTCAAAAAATGGGAAGCAAAGGGAAAAACAAAAAATACATAGTCAATGTTAAAAAATTTTTACTTTTAAACAAAATTAAAAAATATTTCTAATTTATAATTTTTTTTTTAATGGAAATCGCTCCAGACAAGGCATGGAGCCACTTGATACATAGCTGTTGCCAGTTTGAAGCTCTGTAGTTTAATACTACCATTTATTAACCCTATTCTTGGTGACTTTATTTTTGGAGAAAGCGTTTAATTCTTAGACAGATTTAAAAAAAAAAAAAAAAGGAAAAACGAATGACATTGTTTGCCCAAAAGAAATGCGGTAACACATCTTGCAATACATGAGGTGAAAAAGAGACAGCCTTATTCATTTCTTGCTGAGAAATGCCAAGAAATTGATGTATAAAGTCGTCTGTAGCTGTTTCTGAAATTATATGTATTGGACGAGTGTAGCGAATAAAACCGAATGAGAGCACTTCTGGTACCCTGGCTCCCACCGGATTGTAACCAGGACCTACAGAAGCTAAAGATCAACTTGCCTTTCACAAACTTAAACTTTGACGGACCAAGGGCTTCAACAAACACCAGTTATCATATACGGCATAATCACGTTGACACACCAGTTCTCATTAGATCACCGAAGTTAAGCGAGATTTAACTTAGTCAGTACCAGATGGGTGACTATTTGGGAATACCAGCCGCTGTATGTGGGAGAACGTCGACATCTCACTGCAAAAACTAACGTCATCATCTCCTTTGACCTAGACATACATCTGACTTGGGAGCGCTTGTAAAGTTAATATTCCCCAGAAACTCCCTCCTTCAGAGGAAGATGGCTCACCCCACCCAGGGTGAATGCTGTACCAGGTAAATACCGGTTATTGCAACGGGGAGCGATCTTACAAAAGACGCCTGCTTATATCGAGCCCAAAATGGCATTGATTTGTCAGCAAAAAGAATCATTTGCATAAATGGACGCGGTTTACTTTGTTGTTCCGGATGTCTGTCTACAACAGACTCATAATCTGAAAACTGTGGGTTCAATCCCTGTACAGGCAGTGCATTTTCATTTTTTTTTTTAATTTCTTTCTATCAGCTCCACTACAACGAGTTTACTTGTCTCACTTTGCAAAAAGACAAGTTACTTATCTATTATATATTAAAAAAAATATTTATTTTAATTTTTTATGAATTTTTATTTTGTACTTCTGTGCTAACTGTTCTCTCCTGCACCTCCTCCCTCTGCCCTTTACTTCTCTACCAGTAGAGATAAGTGCCCCGCCTCACCCCTCCTCAAAATCGTGGTGCGTTTCAACCCACTAACAGCGAACACGTTCCCTTTACCCTCACGTCCTGACCCGGATAATGATAACATACACGGCTATATTCATATATTCCCCGAAGAAATATGCCAGCACTATTGGACAACATGAACAGTTAGTTTTACTTTATATTAAACGACCCATTGAGTCAGTATTTGTTATATATATTATTCCCCCCTCCTCTCCCCATTGAATATTATTTACCTGCCAGTGCCATCCCACGAGGGCCGTATGTGACATAAGGTCGAGTTTAATGTGGGATTATGGGGCGTATAGCCATTATCAAGCACCACAAAGATGCACGTGGCTCTTTGGCATTCAGTAATGACCATTGATTATACCAATAATGACCTCAGAGGAAGATTAAATCGGCACAATATAGGAAGGTGTGTACAGAATAGGAGTCTTCGATGGTACGGCGATGTTGAAAGAATGGATGAGAGTTCTTGAGTTATTAGGTGTAGAACAGTTGAGGTAGCAGGTTCAGTTCACAGGGAAGACCAAGGATAACATGGGAGGAAGTGATAAAAATGGACTCGAGAGAAAGAGGAATGAATAAAGACCTGGTCAGAGATAGGTTAGTTTGGAAGTCAATTTCTAAAAGCCGCATAACGCATGCCAACATGTAAAACTGACGTTAAAGAAAATATGATGATAAAATCATCAGTCAGATATTATGAAGAATATATGTCTAAAGTTTAAAACCAATTCTTCCACGTTGTTTGTTTTTAATGCCAATATTTTTGGTCAATTTCCTTGTGCGCTGAATTAAAAATTGTAGGATTTTAGAGGAAAACATCATTCTGACAACCTAGGGACTGACTTAAGCCATCAGACCCTTCTTTGTCAGAATGGGGTATGGTCCAGCCGGTCCTGGAAGGCGCACCCTCCTAGGCATTACCTCCTCCTTCGGGAATGGGGGTTTGTTTATACCGATCGTCTGGATCGCCCTACTGAGGAATGCCAACAGGTCCATTCACGGCTATTTTTGTACCCGACCAAAAATACATCCCTCAGGGGAGATTTCCCCCATCCTCCACCTTCCGGCCTTGTGCCAAATCTTTCTGCAGTGGGAACCAAGTAAATCCCAACTGATATCACATCTCTTTGACTACCATTCTTTTGTGCCTGAGAAAACGGGATTGAGGTGGGGTGAAAAAGTTTTGTTTTTTTTTCATTATTTCACACGCTTTTAAAGCTCCAATACCAGAGAGTGTTTTCCTTTTCTTTTTTTTTTTTTGTATTCCGATTCTCAAATTCTTTATTTTCCATAATCCTGTAATATTTATTTATTTTAGAAAGCAAGAATTTTATTCAAAGTTGACAGACGCTTCCTTCAGAATGAGAACATCAGATCGTTCTAAATCTTTTTACCAACTTCCTGTAATTGAGAGTCTGTAACTTTTCATTCCGGTTAAAACAAATTCTTCTACAAGACAGACGGCCATCCTTTATTTTGAGAACTTTTACTTATTTGAGATTACTTTCTTTGTTTTTTATTATTATTATTAATAATAATAAAAAAATAAGTATACGTACCAGCAGGTTCTTTTAATTTTGTTCAGTAATTATACTTTATCTTAAATCTGAATGCTACACATTTAATGAAATAGTAGTAAATTTTAATTAATAATTTAAAAGAACCAGAATCTAGTTTTATTATTATTATTATTATTATTATTATTATTATTATTATTATTATTATTATTTAATTTCCTTAAACATGGAGTGTGTATATAAGACTAAATAATAGCCGCACCTACCCGGCGATACCCGAAAGTTTTTACTTTCATTTTTGTTTCGCCTTTTTTCTTTTTTACTATGCCGGTTTTTGTTTTGTTCACCAAATCTTTATTTATATACATTTATATTTTTTAAATAGTATTTTGAAAGTTAAATTCAATTATTATCGTTTGGTCACTAAATTATTATAAAACTATAACTAAGTATTTTTATGCTAATGTTCCTTTAATCTAGTCCTATTTATAAAATTAGATAGTAAATAGCACTGCAACTTCGGAAAAGCCTCAATACGGAACACCGATAATATATAAAAATGAAGACATAATGGTATCATGTATGTGATCGTGACGGAACAAAAACATCGTACACCAAAAATTACGTAAATTGATCAAGTAGTTTTTTGTTTTTTATCACAGATAATCACATTTTGTCATTTTTGCACCTATATAGCTTCCAAAATTTTTAATACATAGAGAATTTGCTAAGAATGTTAATGCCAGTTTAAATGACATTCTATTCGACAGTTTAAATACTTCAAGATTCCTTTAAAATTTCGAAGGGTCACGAAGTGATTCATTCTTTTTGTTTTCAGCTATTAACAAAAAATTAAAATGGCTGACTTGTTTATGAAGAAACGAAATTGCATTCTGGTGGATTAGATTTCATAATTAAACTTTTTATTAATATGATTTTTAACAACTTCGTTATAGTATTTTACGCTATTGCCCTTTTCATTTCAATAGATATTCGATTAATAAATAAATAAATAATTCAAATTGTAATTGTCAAAGTTACGCCGACACGGGAAATCCACACGCAGACACATGAGAAGTGGTCACACGTTTATTAATGTAGAAATTGTAATTACAATTTATTAACAGGTTTCTGTTTAAAAATTTATAACAGTGTAAATTTTAAAAATGACACTATTCAAAAATATAAATGTTTAAAATCAAAAATAAGTTTAATTATATAAAAATTCAAATAAGTAAAAATTACAAAAAAAGGAAAAAAGTGGAACAGGCGTTCTAAAAAGGAAAAAAAAAATGGAAAAATAGTACCCCCCCCCCCTCTCGTTCACTTGTATTATAGGGGCCCGTGGAATATCTCCCTTCTTTCGTTTTGTCCTAAATTTTGGATAAAATCGATTGATCTTAAATCGTCGGTGAACTCGACTTTTAACGATCCTGAGTTAATGTTCCTGATCAAACTTTAGTATAAAAAATGTCAATCCTACCACTAACATTAAATTCGGGTGGCAATACGAAAAAAATTTTTTTTTTTTAAGTTGGGAAAAGTGCGTGCGACGTGGATGTAACGGGACCATTAAAAGTCAATTTCGCCCTTATTATCCTGAAATAAAATTTTAATTTATTCTAACTTTAATTCAATCTCTTAATCACTGACGACCATGTTCGTTTTTTTTTTAACACGAACACATTCATTACAAAAAAAAAAGTTTAACGGAAATTAACAAAATGAAAGCAAAATGTTGAGTACGTTAAAACAACAAGTCGATAATTAAAAAATAACAGATCATCGAAAATAAAATGGTCGCGACATGTAAAAGTTTAGCATAAAAGTAACTGTATTAAAACTATCAGACAAGATCTCGTGTCGTAGTGTTTCTCGGGTATACGTAACTTTGATAAATACACATTGAATTATTTATTTTTTGATATTGATCGAATATTTATTGAAATAAAAAAGAAATAAGAAATAGTAAACATTAACAAACATGACTATATTAACCCGGTAACTCGGGTAACGCCGGTAAAATACATCTAGTTGTATATACGCTTTAAGGGTAAATTAGAAGTGTAGTTGAGGACCATTCCAGACGAAGAATCGGCGTTCTCTAATATTTGGGTGAATAATAGAATAGTATTAAGCGAAATGAGCGAGTTATTCCAACGGTCTCTATGATACAATTGAACAACAAGCACACAACAAATAAGTAGTAATACTATTAAAATGCTAGAAAAGGGAAATTTTAAACATGCCTAAAAAAAGTTGTAAACTCGCGAAGACAAAAAAGAAAAAGTATGTTTGCGTCGAAGAATTTCACATAATACGGGCGACGCACACCTGCTCTCTCTCTCTCTCTCTCTCTCTCTCGCAGATATAGAGACCCTCTATTCGGCAAACGGACACAATAATTGGACGCATGAATGTCGAATTTAAGACGAATTAAAGACTAAAAATAAATAAATAACTGGGACACTCACCCGGGTGTGATGATAAAAGTTGTTTTGGGCCATGGCATATGAATGAATGAGACACACGCACTACAAAAACGGGTGCGTTAAATGTTAGATTACAAGTTTCTTCCTGTATTATGAGAATTTTTGTAAATTAGTTGTTTTTTAAAGAAAACTAATATACTTATGTTTTAACATATCATAAGAGGAAGAATAAAACGTTTGCGTATCTTAATAAAAATAAATAAATAAATAAAATAAAAAGAGTTCTGTTTCAAACTCTGTCTCCCTGCACCCTGCCCTAAGCAGAGTATGAGACGAGGAAAGGGCGGGGTTTAGATAGAGAGAAAGATAGAGAGATTCTTTAGTTTTAAAGAGGAAGAGGACTTGACGGTGCCGAGCTGCTACTGATGCCGCCTTAGATTGAGAGAGAGGGAGAGAGGGGGGGGGGGAAATATGTCACTCCACTCTGTGTTAGTTAGTTGGTAGCACTTGTTATATATTTTGAAAAAATGTGTTTTTATGTCCGGCCTGATGGTTAGGATCAAAATGTATTTGAAATTATCTCCGTCTTTACAAAGTTAAGCATGTTTATATATATTTGTATGTACCGGATTCACTCCTAAACTAATTAAATGATTATTATGAATTTTGGAACACAGCTGCTAGGTGTAAGGAGTTCAAATGTGGGCGATATTTAGTTTTATGCAAGGGGTGAAAGCCCTTCATTAAAATCAGATACCTTCGATTTTTGTGAAATGTTAACAATAGGTATTTAGACATCAAGTAATAAATATTCCCCAAATTTCTGTTGTTTTGTTTAGATCATTTTAAAGGGTTTTATGGGGGAATAATATGGGCACAACCTCCCATTTGAAATTCAAATATATCAGATTTGCATTGAAGTTGATCCATAATCATTAGACATCAATGAAGCAAGATTACCTGAGTTTCAATTCCTTCTTAAGGCCCCTTAAGCTTAAGCCTTAAATTTTAGACATATTTTAGAATCAAAATGATGTCATGGATTTTGATCAAAATTAGAATAAGGATTCTATACATAAGGTTTAATAGCATTATATGTTGATTTTAATCTTCGTAAGGGGACATAATACAGTTGGTGCTGTTCGCGGAATTAATTTTACAAGAGTATTCTTATATATATATATACATATATATATATATATATATATATATACATATATATATATATAAAGTGGTGAACTAAAAGCGAACTTTTAGGAAAGATAAAACCTATTGTGAAAAGAATACAGCTCAATATACAGGATAGAGCAATCTTGGCCTTTGCCAACTTATCTATCCCAGCGATTTCCTCTGATGATAAGATTTTGATCTTTGAAAAGCCTGGCTTAAGGAAAAATTTAATTTGAATAAATTGCCTTTTTGCTGAATATACCTTGCTCTGAGCAACTGAATTGAAAAAAGATCTGACTTTTGCTTTTCTAATTCCTTTTCATCCTTCTACCTATATATATATATATATATATATATATATATATATATATATAATCCTTTTTTAGACGTTTTAATAGACACTAATCACAATGAATTCTCTACATCTACTTATCAAAAACCCCTGTACCCTTAACTTCATTAGTGAATGCCCTTTTAGATATAAAATAGCCATTATTAAAAACTTACTAACTCGAGCAAAACAAATTGCCTCCTCCCCTCCTATCTTCCGACATGAACTTAACAATATAAAAAAACTCTAGTTTATAATGGCTTCCCAAACTATGTAATTGACCAACAAATTCTACTGTTTAAAAATAATCCCCACGATAATAATAAATCCAATACTCCACACAACTATTAAACTATTTTATCGCAACCAGTTCCATCACAATTATAAAATAGATGAACAAGTTCTAAGAAATATTATTAATAAAAACGTACTCCCAAATAAAAAAGTAAAACTGATAATTATCTACAATAAAGTAAAAACCACTAACCTTATTATCACAAATAATTCTTCCCTGTCGATTGGAGTTTTGGATAAGACACACCTTGGTTATGAGTTCAAATGTCCTTTGGGAGACTGTGTCACCGACAACCAAGAAAAAACATATACATAGGTTTGACTACCACGAGGAGATTGACGATGCATTTGTCTGATATTAGTGCCATAGCCCAACACTTAACTAACGACCATTCCTGCCCCCGATCGTAATTTAGAAAACTCTTAGTAGAAAATACCAAAATCTTAGAATATAGTACTAACAAAAACAAACTCCATATATTAGAAGCCCTATATATAAAAACCAAAAAAAACGTAATCAACAGAATTAACTTTAATACCAGTAATAATATACTAAAATGTCTATAATGCTAACTATAGTTTCGTACTTATTACATAATTCCAGCCAAAACCATCTATAATACTAACACATGGTTTGTACCTGCTTATCCTCATTCCTCTGAAGACGGACCCTGGTGGGTCTGAAAGTACTTGGGACACAAATCAAAACTATGGCAGATTCATCGGCCAATTCCCCCTCTCCCCGAAACTAAGATTATGATTCAGACTATTGAAAGAATCTACCAAAGGATATCCAGACATAAGTTGTCTGTTATATTCAATAAAACCTGCCTGCAAGAGAAGATGCTGTACATATATATATACACACACACACACACACACACACACACAATTATTTCATGTATCCACATAAAATGTTATATGAAGATATAATCTTTTATGTATCAATTTTCAGTATTTATTTCAACTGTGCTCATTACATGAGTAGAGCTAGGTAGTAAGTTATGAAAATATATTTATGGCAACTTAGAAATGATAATTAAGACACACAGTAACAGAATACTAAAAGAGAACAGTAGAGAAGAAAAAAAAATAACAAATTGCATTAAAAATTAACCAATATAGCAAAAATAACACTAAGAAGAACAAAAATATAAGCACTACAAATAGAAATAAACAAAACCC
>OY744519.1:128125132-128152632 GCA_963556195.1 Sepiola atlantica | reverse complement strand
CGTATAAAATTGTATAGGTCGATAAAGAAAAGCTTTTAGATAGTCAATGACACAGTGTGATCTTTAGCCGGAGAAAGGGAAAGGGCGCCGGTTGTAGTGTGATAGTAACCTACTAAGCGTGATTAAATGTAAGTGTAGCGAGTTGAGTTCGATCCTAACTAGGTGACTCTTCCACCCACCCTTATCAACTGTGGACTCAGGAATAGATTTCCCTGCTTATGTTTAAGAGAAACCTCTCACCCTGATAACCCGTAAGTTGGGTCTCAAAAGTGACCTTGTGTCTAACTGACCTCGTTGGAAGGGGTAAATAAATAGACTTGACAAGAATTTAGTGATCCGGCTTTTGGGCTAGGATCAAAGTGTAACATGACCTTGTGACTAATTTGTAAATATATTATATTTTTTTTATTTCATTTGCGAATAAATGATTCAAAGTGTAGTATCTGTTCGGGCTGAGAAGGTAATCCTCCCAAATATTACCTCCTCTTTTCAGCTTGTGGGTGGATTTTGTCATCTAAGAGATCCTCATGCGCGAAGGTGTGTCGCCGGCACGATACAGGTATTTTTGTTTCGGTGCCCCTTTTGGAGGGCAGGGTATTCCCCATATTTAAAACCGACCTTGTGTCCAAATTTGCCCTCGTAGGGAGGGAAAGTAAACAAGGATACTGACATATGAGGCCAAAAGTAATGCCAGGTTGAACAAGGAGTGTTACGATGGTGCCAGTCAGACAAATCGACCAAAGGGGGTAAAAAGGGGGTATGGAAGTCCATCGGGAACATTCAGATGTCTCTGATTTTTATGAAATTTTTACAATAAGTATTAGATATCAATTAATAAATATACCCCAAATTTCAGTTTCTTTGAGAAATTTTAAAGATTTTTAGGAGGTATACTATGGGCACATTTGAAAATTCAAAGATATCAGATTTGCATTGAATTTGATCGATAGTCATTAGACACCAATGAAGCAAGATTCCCTGAATTTCAATTTCTTTTTAAATTTTAGACATTTTCTAAAATCAAAATCGTGTAATTTTGATCAAAATTGGAATAAGGATTCTAGAATAAGGTTTAATAGCAGTATATCTTGCTTTTAACCTTCGTAAGGGGACATAAAAGTGGGGAAAAACTGTTCTGCACGGAGAATTAATTTTACCCGTCCTAGGACGAGTATTCTTATTGTTTTATAATATAGATGTCGATTTCAAAATGTTACCCTTCAACTATATTACAACTCCAACTCAAGTAATTTTTAGTCTAAAATCTTAATTTATCCGTATTTTTTTCTTCTTTCCTTCTTACTATCCGTTTACACTCGTAGTTTTAATATTCCCGAAAGTAAAAGTAATGTAACTTCAAACGAGTCAATCATTGCTGTGGCCGTGACAGCAAGGACGTTTAATTCTTATTGGTTGATATTGTAGAGCAAGGTAACAAAACTTCTCGACAGTCTCAATAGCTTCGCCATCCAAATATACGTAATTTGACAAATCTATTTAGTGTACTATTTAACTTTTAAAATAGAAGTCTAAGTTGCTTAGCCGAATCAAATTGACAACAAAAGTCAGAATTTCCTGAAACTATGGTAATTTTGTCATTTATGTTTTGATATATTTTTGTTAAATTGTTTATCCGTTATAACTGATGTTTGAAAATTGTTTACTCTGAATCTCTCTTCTGTAAAGGAGATGTCAACTATCAATCTTTCTTCTAATATATAAATTTGAGTCAGTCGGATTCTTGACTTTTGTCATCAATAGCTTATGTCCTACAAAATAAATATTTAATTCTGAATAGCCATTTGATTTTGTTGAACGTTGGTCCATGTTGTTAAGAAAAATAAAATGCATTTCGAGTTGATTCCTTCCAGAAAAAAAAATTATTCGATCGGATTTATTTTGTATAGCCGCCCTTTTTTAAAAAGGGGAGGTAAATCTGTATATGTCCAATACAGACTTACTTCCCTTTGTTTCGAAGAGTAAAATGATATTTAGGAAAAAAAAATTTTTTTTTTTTAAAAAGGAGGTACATCTGTATTCGTCCAATAAAACTTACTTCCCTTTGTTTCAAAGAGAAAAATAATATATTAAAAAAATAATGTATTTAACTCTGTCTTCGTCTATTACAGACTTCCCTTTCGCTGAAACAAAATATGAAATTTAAGAAAAAAAGTGCACAGTTGGAAAAACAAATTGCAAGTAAATTACACTACTAGGCAACGCCGGGTAAGGACAGCTTATTATTAATAGAATTTATAACATTATTGATGAGATGACGTTGCAGGTTTTTTCTTTTAATTTTTAACAAAGAGAAATATTTTTTTAGCTTAGAAGCTGTGTTAGGTGCGTGCTGCTGTATGCTTGGCTTCCACCCAATCTTCACTCACCCGTATTCAGCATAATGTCAAAGCAATGATCAGATGGGTATGTAATGTCGGGTTAGATCAGATCCAGCATATCAGCTCTGATACCCTGTTGGCGAAGCTGAATATATCAAAGCTTGATGAACTCCTAACGATAAGTCAGCTATGCTGGTTCTAGGATAAAAATATGCAGAGACCTTGAGGTGAAAGGCCGGAAGAAAGTTGGACAGCCCCCCAAAACTTGGATGCAAGCAATCAACAAGGATCTTTGACAGTGGAATTTGAACGGAATCAATCCTCAAGATCACCAAGCTTGGAGACAAATTGCAGTGCGTCAGAAAACGTCAGACTTTCGACCAAGGGAAATAAAACGATAAAATAGATGATGATGATGATGAAGAAAATTTTCTAACATGGACTGGCGTTCCTTCCTCTCCTCTTCCTACTTTCCCCTCCATCTTCCATATTCTTATCCTCTTCCTCCCACTTCCCCTTCTGTATACCAATGCTTAACAAAAAAGATACACCAATATTAATATAAAGATACGAAATATCATTTATAGCGTGTTTTTTTTATTTTTAAAGAGGACAGGCATATTTTTTAAGCTTCTGTGAAGTCAACTTTAAAAAAGACAATTTAATTATTAAATTATGAATGAAATGTAAAGGATCCAATTAAAAAAGTGATGCACAATGAATAATATTGATATTAAATAATAATGATTTATTATCAACAGATAGAACAGTCAATGTATCGCTTTTATAGTAGCAAAGAAATACGTTGTAACTGAATCAGTTATTTAAATTTTGAAATTATTGGGTGTCATTCTTTTTTTTTTATTTTTTAATACTAATGAGTCACCACTTACTAATTGGTGGTCGCCATTTTTTTTTTTAGGATGATGACTACTATATAATGACACAAACATTTTGATATCTTTTTGTGTTGGTCATTTTAAATCCTGCATCTTTTTTTTCTTCTTTTTAAATTAAAATTTTTATATTTCATTCATTAAAAAAATAAAATAAAAGGTATTATGTATACTTTCTAGATTTTCCGCACATTAAAAACCGACCTTGTACCTGAGATTGTCCTCATGGGGAGGGACGCGTAAATAAAGACTCAACGAGACTTTCCTTTGAGCTAGGATTTTTAAAAAAATACTAATGGATCACCACTTATTAAGGCCAAAAGTCACTTGAGGATAAAGGTCAATGAGATTTTCAGCTGGATGATGGAATTGTATTATGAAAGGACTGAGAAATATGATTAATTCACAGGATGACTCGACAGATACTTGTTGACTTTAGACTTGAAAACGATCATATTACTTTCTGTAGGGAAACATTCCCGTAGTAACGTGTTCCACAAGTGGGAAGTTCTTGAAAAGAAACTTTGTTCATGGAAGTTCCATTTTATTTTAGGTACATAGAAGAAGAAATGGGAGTGTTTGTAGAAATACGAGTTCTTGCAGAGAAGGTTTTTAAAGGGGGTAAGGGGGCCAAAGCTTGAAACTCAGTCGAGCACCTATCATTGAAATACCGATAGAGTAGGGAAGACGAGCAACGTCTCTTCTGTGAGAAAGAGTTGCAGGGAAGATTACCAAGTCGATTTTGTATTCTTGAGAGACCATGCTGCCCCTCAACAACCGCACAAGGAAGAGAAGAGATCACCCCCACCCCCCATTAGATTACAAAGTCAATTTTGTACTCTGCCGAGGCAAGAAGAAGGGATGCTCTGAGCAGGACCTCCCCAAATATGGCAGCAGTACTCCATCTTGGAAGTACCTGTTCGGCCTGGGGAGGTCATCCTCTCAAAAAGTACCTCCTCCTTTCAGAATGAGATGAGTCATTCACATGAAAATGCTGACGGCACAATACAGATAATTTTGTTTCCAACTAAGATTTCCTCATTTTGGGGAGCTGGTTTTATTCCCACATTAAAAACCAACCTCATGTCTAACTTAGCCTGCACAAGGAGGGGCCAGTAAATAGGGATAAATATGAGAAAATTCTGAAGACAGAGTGGGAGAAATGAATTGCATAGGAAAATGGGTTAGGTAGGGTGTGTGAGTAAAATAGGGATTCCCAAGGTTATCTGCTATTTGATGGTTTGTAGTATCGTGGTGGCCACCATACCCAAGGATAGGAACTGGGTGACAATTTAAAGTAAGGGGGAGAGGAAGGGCGATAGATGGGGGATATTTTACATTATTTATATAGGGACTCCAGATAAAGTGTAACAGAGTTTAGTTTGAACAGAGTTACTGATCATGTTACACTGGGAATGTGACAAGGAAGAGTGAGCTGAAAGATGGTAGAGGAGCTAGAAAGATAGAGAGAGAAAGGACGAGAGATGTGGGAGGGGCAATAGAGAAAGAGGGAGGGGAAATACAGCAAGAGAGAGAGAGACCGATAGAGAAATATAGAATGAGAGAGAGGGGGATAATATAAGGTACACAGCAGTAGAGAGAGAGGAAGAGAACAAAGAAAAAGAGGGGGGGGGGTAATAAAAATAGAAAAATAGTGAGAGAGAGAGAGAGGGAGGACAAGAGAAAGAGATATATATAGAGAGAGAGTGGGCAAAAGAGAGAGAGATTAAGAAAGAGAGAGCAAACAAGAGAGAGAGAGAAAAAGATAGAGAGAGAGACGGAGAGAGAAAAAGATAGAGAGAGAGCGGACAACAGAGAGAGAGTTAGAGTGGGCGAAGATGTAAGGAACAGCTGGTAAAATTCAGCAAAATTGACTGAATTTAACATTATTAAAAAAGAAAAAAAAACAATAAACACAACAGTTATTCTAAGGCATTCCTTTAAAGAAATAAAGTTTTTCAGTTACTTGCAGGTCAGCATGCACTTTGCAGACAGCAAATCTCTCTAATTACACTTTTAATTAGGTGTAGAGGGGTTAAAAGGGGTTGTGATTCCTACTTTTGAAGCAGCCTTACAATTTCGGACAAACCTACGTCTGTCACGAAAATACAGAGACCGATTTTAATTCCTTTTACGTTTTCAATTTTAAGAGGGTTAACCTATGCAGAAAATCAGCTGATTCTCGTTGTTTTACTGACCTATACTGGAGTATGCCGTTCAGGCTTGTAACCCGTTCCTGAAAGAAGGCCATTCTTCACCTCAAATGCATACAACCACTGGCCACTGGTGCAGGAACTTTCCATGTTCATTTATGAGGAGCAGCTTCTGCGACTGAATCTAGTTACACTTAACAGCGAAGACTGCGGTGTAACCTAATCCTAACATACAACATCATGAACGGAAAATGTCACTCTACCTCGTGGTGAATTTTTTTCATTTTGGCATCATACCGAGGCTTCCGCGGTTTGACTAGTGATGGAACGATTCTAATAATTTTCCCCGATTCCGATACAATTTTTTTTTATGGAAATCGCTCCAGACAAGGCATGAAGCCATTTGATGTAAGGAGTTAAAACAAAATACCACTCCAAGATCAAAAACTAGCCAACAACAAGTGTTATATGGATAGATTCCGACCCAGAAAACAGCAATTCTTCTCCCTTTGTCAGAAACATCGCTTATGGAAAGTGAGGAGTAAAGGACAAAATAAGGAAAACGAGAGTTACGAGGCTGCTGAAAGTAAATCCAAGGTCCACTTTCTACTCTCTCAATTACCGATTCTGTTCTAAATTCCTGATTCCGATACAATTACCAATTCCAGTTCTTTTAAAACCTAAATATTTAGCTATAGAGTTGTTATTTTTTATTTCATTTTTGAATTACCGTAAAACCCAGGGCATATGTACATATATTTTTTTGCAAATGTAAAAATACACTTGTGAGGGGGAGGGTGACCTATAGATTTTAGTTTTACTGGTAGGTTAAAATCAATAAATATTTATCATTTTGTCATTAGTACCAGCAATGGAAAAAAACAAAAACAAACAAAAAAGAACAATTAAAAGAATAGGCACAATCTTTTCCGATTCTGATACTCCAAAATGTTCCGATTTTTACGATTTACGATTCCCGATTCCGATTAGTCATCCCAACACTAGTTTCGACTAAATACATGAAAGGCTGCTTACTCTGTTTGCATTGCTGCTCCATAAAACAGACTTCCCCAGGATGTAGTCGAGCAGCCCACCACAATTGCATTGGACAATGGTTTTGCGGATCCATGTACTTGTATGTAACTTTTTCCTTTCCCCTACCAATCGCTCTTTTTTACATGGCCTTATGCATTTTTTCGCTTTTGTTGCCAGTTTACCTTATGAAAGACGAAGGCTACATATTCATCATAGTAGCAGTTAATTTACTTGTGCGCACATTCCTCATATGCCGGCTAGCAAAAAAAGTTCTTATCAGTCAGCTTGGCATAGCATGAGAAAGCAGGTCAGTTACCATGGTAACTCGGACTCCTATGGCTTTGGCTTAAACGCTTTCTTTTCTAATGAATACTGCTTAGATAATTTACTTTACAAAATACATTTAATCATATAAAATAGTAGCTTCCTTCCAGTGTTTATTCATTTCTTTTTTTTTTTTAGACATTTAATTCTTATTTATTTTCTGCTTTAATTTAAATTTAGTTTAAATATCAATTATTATTCAAATCAAGAGCAGATTTTTGTACAAAATATTTGCTTACTCTTTTGATTAAACACTGATCTTTTGTTTATGTACGAACCAGTCATCGCTTATCAAGGTCCAAAAGGCCACTCGAGGATAGGGTTTAATGAGTTTGTCAGGTGGACGGTGAGACAACATCATGAGGATTAATAACAATGGTTGAAATTGGGCAGAATTTAATTATTTAAGAGGACAGCTTAACAAGAATTTGTTAACATTGGACTTAAAAACGACCATGTTGTAGTCAGCTGGGAAGCAGCCAGTGGTCTTCTTAAAACTAATACTTAGAAAAATTACTTCATTAACAAATACTCTTATTCTTATCAAATATTACCTCCCTTCCAGTGTTTGTGTATAGACAATCATTTACCCTCCTCTCAATCCTATTTTACTTACGAAAAGTTATGTTTGATCTTGGTATAGGGATTTGTTTCCAATTGCATCCCTGGACAAAGAGACAGAGATGCCACAGTTATATTATAGATATTTTAATAACAGTTCTCCATTTTCTTAAAACAAAAGTAAATTCCCGCAAACGTTTTTTAAGTGTACTTTTAAATTTATTGAAATGCTGTATTGGAAACCATACTTTATTGTTATTTCTAAGGTAGGTGCTCGACTGAGCTCCAATCTTTGGTTTCCTCCTCTAAAACATTCACAGCAAGAACCCGTCTTGTTACCACCACTGCAAAGAACTTTACTTTCTTCCTCTATGTACCGTTAAACCAAACAGAACTCCCATAAGCAGTTTCTTTCCAAGAACTTCCCATCTGTGGAATACAATACCATGAAATTGCTTCCCTGCTGACTACACCAGGGCAGTCTTCAAATCCATTGTTAACAAATACTTGTCAGAAGTCATCAAATTTTGTTAATTCCGATCATCATTTTCAATCCTCTCATAATGTTCTTCATCTTTCAACTGACGATCCATCTATCTCATTAACCCTTATCCTCAAGTGGCTTTTAGTCTTTATAAGTGGTGATTCATTAATGAAAGAAAAAAGTAACAAATATTTTTTTTAGTGTACTTTAAAATTCATTGAAAAACTGCTGACCCTATATCGGAAACAATAATATGGAACGACTAGAATCTTTACGGGGGGAGGGAGATAAGTGGCTGAAGCATGTTGTAAACGTGATTTAGGCCACACAAATCGCCAATTGACCGATTAATTCATACTCAAATATTTCATAAATGACGCAGGAAGGAAGTTTTATTTTAGTATCAGACCACTTTCATTGACTAGCAGGACCCTGCAGAAATTCCAAGGTGGCTTACCTAACTCTTTTCTCTTTTTTCTTACCGTAAAGACACTTGTTAGTTAAATATTGTTTTAGATAATACAGAACGAGAAAGGATCTTACAATTTGATCTTGCCATAGACATGTTAGTTGCAAATGCTGTTTTTAAGAAACGGTACAACAAAAACTCAAGTACCTTATTTGTTGGTAAGGAAAAAAGGGCAGAAAGCTCTTAAGTGATGTGAAAGTAATACTTGGTGAAGAAATTTTGACACAGCACAAACCAGAATTTTTTAAATCGTTGAAAACATGCCAACATGTAAAACAGACGTTTAACTGATGATCATGATGATGATCCTCATCATGCTCATGATGATATAAAAAACGAACGTTTGACTTAATTTATTTATTGTAACAATTTTAATCTTTTAAAAATAAATATTCTCTTTCTTCTCACCATAAAAATAGTTGTCAGCTAAATATTCTTTGGATTTTTTCCATCATCCTTTTGTTTATTATTTATTTATCTTCGCATTGCTACCCAGTTTGTGAACATTAATTATACAATTAATTGTTCGGGACCATTAAACGTCAATTTCCTCATAAAAAATCCAATTGAATAAAATCATAAAAAGCACATACACTAAACCTAAGTCGAAATTTCAAAAAGCATGTCTGGTCCAAGTGTCAAAAAGCATGCCTGATCCAAGTGTCAAAAAGCATGCCTGGTTGAAATGTCAAAAAACTAACATGATCGAAATGTCAAAAACGCATTTTTTTTAAAAATAAAAATCGCTGCACACAAGACATGAAGCCACTTGATGTAAGGCGCTAACAAAAATGAAAGATGATTATCACAAAGACCAATATAGGTAGGAGGAAAACAGTCAGCAGGAAGAAAGTTCCACAAGCCTGCAGTTCTTGGAAAGAAGCTACTGGAATAGGAAGCAGTATTACAATGAGGTATCAAAACAGAGAATTGATGGAGACCACTAGACCAACAAGTCAAACGAGCTGGAACAAAGGAAGTGGGGAATAGCTCAGACAAGAACACATGCCATAATAGTATTTATAGAAATGACAGACTAGCTATATCACATCTGTGAGAGAGAGAAGGTGCAGAGAAGAAAAAGAGTGGGGCCAACCAAATTGCAGATACGTTTTGGTCTAAGTGTCAAAAAGCATGCCTGGTCAAAATGTCAACAAAAAGTTAGCATAGACAAAGTTTTGGTTTATAGCGGAAGACCACAATACCTATTAGAAATGAGTCATCGTAAACAATTTATCAAACAGGTTGTTACCCATTGCCGGGGAGGGTCATTCATACCTTTCCTAATCGTATTACAGTGCAAATGAATGCAATAAATCCAACTTGATTTGAACTTGGCTTAGACTATTCCACAGTCTAAGTCAGTATCCATTAGAGCACTCGTGATCCACCCCATCCCGATCGAAATATAAAAAGAATGGCATTGTTCAAGTGTTAGCCAGCTGAAAGGAGCAAGCATGGTCTATGTATAAGAAAGAGAGGATTAGAAACGGAAATATTAGTAAATTCTGCCTGATGCTAAGCACATGGAGTGAGTTTTTCGTTGTGGTATCAATTTATTATGTTAATTCAAGAAAAATGATTGGTCTTTAAAATTTAACAGAGAACATTAATTCTTTGGTATAGAATTGGATAAACGACGTACAGTTTGGTGGTATACACATTCTTCCATAGCAGTTCAGTGCTAGAATTGGCTGAACCGTTATACAGTATAAGAATTCTGCGGAGGCTGCATGCCCCCACCTCCTAAAAAATTTGATCAAATTCATAAAAGGAAAAAACAAACTGTTTCTAATCCTGAAAAAGACGTTATACCGTTGAAACTAAGTTGATTTTATATAAACAAATATTGATATGAGTGTTGGTGCGTGTTGTTTTGGCTTCTAAAACTTACAAATTCAAATTACCCAATGCTTACATCGAAGAAAAAAAATCTCTAATTCATTCTACGCGCGCTGACACGATCCTCCTGATAGAAACATTAAAAAATTTTTTTTTTAAATGACTGTTGTAAGACTATACGGATTTCCTGGTGACACAATGCCACGAGGAAGAAAAAAAAAGGAAAAAGAACAGACGTTATACTGTCGAAACTAAGTTAATTTTAAATGAATAAATATTTATTTAAATATATATATATATATATATATATATATATATATATATTGTTTTGGTTTCTAAAACTTACAAATATATTTATTTTTTAAAAGTTAGATATGTTTATATATTTGTATATACTATGTATGGAATTCACTCTTAAACTAAGTAACCTATCATTATGAATTTAATAGGAACACAGCTGCCAGGTGTAAGGGTCCAAATGTCGGCTACATTTACTTTATTTTAGTTTTATTATAAAAAGGAGTGAAGGTCCCATGTGAAAATTCAGATATCTCCGATTTTGTGAAATTTAAACAATAGGTATTAGACATCAATTAATAAACATTCTAACAATTTCAGTTTCTTTGGAGTATTTTAAAAGGGTTTTAGGGGGCATAATATGGGCACAACCTCTTATTTGAAAATTCAAATATATCAGATTTGCATTGAATTTAACCCACAGTCATTTACACCAATTAAGCAAAATGCCCTGAATTTTAATTTTTTCTTAAGACCTTCTAAGCCTAATCCTTAAATTTGAGACATTTTCTAGACATATGGTTTAGTATCATTATATCTTGATTTTAATCTTTATAAGGGGACATAAAAGTGCTGCAAACCTATTTTGTTCGGAGGAATTCATTTTACCCCTTCTGGGGCCGGTATTCTTCTCGTATACAATATATATATATATATATATATATATATATATATATATATATATATATATATATATATATATATATATATATAAAAAGGGGAAATGTCTGTGTGTATATATATGTGTGTATGTGTGTGCGTATGTCCAGCTAAAACTTGAAAAATATGCAAGATACCCATACAGTTGATATTTTCTAAATCGCCCATCTTTCGGATGCATAATTTCGGAAAATTGGAACAAAACATTAATTTCTTCTTGTATAACGGACACAAAATGTGTCATGGGGTGGTCAAATTTGTTCGTTTTTAGCATACCGTGCATGCGTAGACAACAAGCATTTCTTTATAGCATACTTCACCATTCGCCAAAAGGGGATGGCATGGTGGACAAGTGGTTAACGACGTGGGCTGAGGACCCGAGTGTGCTGGTTTGAATCAAGTTCGGTCTACAGAAACATTTACAATCAATTTTTCTGCATTTTTACATGACGAATCAAAGTCAGTTAATGAAAAATCTACCTTTGCGTCTTAACGGTTCCTTTTTTAATTGTTAATTTAATTATTTTTTTAACAGAGGGAATACTACACATTATCTTGCTTTTCTTTATTCAGAAAACGTTTTTACATTTATATTTAAAACGTATTCATTTATAAACACCAGTTCGTTAATCATTGGTATAAAGTAATCATTTTGTTTTAATTAATAAAAAATATAAACTTTCATCAACGTAGTTTTAATCAAAAGTTTATTGTTTAGTTACGTAAGAAAGGGTAAAGAAAAAAAACAAAAGGCGCTAACAATTACTGTTGAATATATAGTGGGAGATCATTTTTACATACAAAATTAATCAGCCATTACCAGGCCTAATAGCGTTTTTAAGAACATATAACCAAAAATATTTTTCAAAGGAAAATAAATTGTGCGTGTGTATTTCTTTGTGGGAGGGGGCGATAAGAAATCTTGGGCATTTTTTATGGCGATTACATGTAAACAGCTTTAAAAACTTGGTGCTAAAAATTAAAAAATGATCAAGCTTTACCGGGTCAGATAGCCTTCTTAAGGACATATAACCAAATATATTTTTAAAGGAAGATAAATTGTTGGAGGGGGTGAATAATAAATCTTGGGCATTTTTTTTTATGGTCATCAAAAAATTACTTTTCAACAGTTAAAAAATTAGATATTATGGTAAGATTGGAGCCTTTCCCTTGCACCATTAAGATTCTACTTTTTTTAGGCGATTACATGTACGAACTGAGAAACTTGATGGTAAAAACAAAACAATTATTTTAGATGGGGGATCAGTGTCGTATTCCGAGCTACCAAAGGTAATGATAACCCACGTCCTAACTGGATATCTGTGTGGGAGACAGGGAAATGGAACAACGGGGAAGAGAAAAAAATAGAGATACGGATTGAGAGGGGTAGCGAGAAGTTTTAATATAAAAATGTTACACACACTTTTTAACTTCTTTATTTTACTTTTTAATGGCCCCGGGCAACACCAGGTACCCCTTTCAATGTTCTTTGTACTAATTTGGAAATAAAATGCCGACTTATTCCTCAAGGAGAGTTGTCTGTGTGTATGTCCAGAGACAGGACATGGGTTAGGCTGCAAAAGGGGAGGTGGAAAACAGGGGGGGGGGGGGCAAAGCCGAGTACGCCTGCTAGTATAAGGGGCAGTTGTCTCTGTGCATATGTATGTCCAGCTAAAAGTTAAAAACTACAAAACAAAACCCCACAAAGTTTGTATATTCTTGATCAGCGTTGCCCTGAATTAATAATATATAAAATTAAGAAAAACATTCATTCTCTGGGGTTAACTCGGCCACGTTTCGTCAGGGGGGGGGGGGCATTTTTTCAGTGTTATTATGTACTAATTTAGAAAGAAAATGCAGACTCATTCCTAGAGGAATCTATTATATAAAGGAGAGTTGTCTGTGTGTATGTGTGTGTCAAGTTAGAGAGGAATGAACTGGACGGGGGAGAAGTGAGAGAGAAAAAGAGAAAGATAGAAAGACGGATAAGAGAGGTAAAGAGATAGAGGTTTTAATAGAAATATGTTACACTTTTGCCCCGGGCAACGTCGAGTAGACCTGGCAGTATATATATATATATATATATATATATATATAAAGCATACAAGATAGAGAGCGATACTGCTGATGTCTCAGCGGTTAATGGTATAGAAAATAGAATTAGTGAACCTTGTTAAGTTTATTTTTCACAGAGACAATTTGCGTTCAGTTAGTACTAATGCCCTAAGGAAAGGATGGAAGAATAGAAAGATAAACAATGCTAAAAAAAAAAAAGAATGAGAAGATAAACATAAGAGAATAAAAAAGGAAAGAAAAACCGGAAAAGAAAAGCAAAAAGATAAAAAAAAAAAAGGAAACGAAAGCAACATTGTCAAAGAGATTCAAGATATTTGTTCAAGTCGATTCACAAGGTTACATCTTAATAAATTCTAGCATTTTCAGAACGCACAATGGAACTTATATTTTGAGTCAACCAACTGACATTGAATAAGGGCAAAAACGACGAATTGTTAAATAGAGAACTTTATAAACGTTTACCTAACGTTTCTTTTATTTTTGTTTATTTCTTTTTTTATTGCTGTTTTCAAAAAAATAGATTATATTTTAAAAAAAGTGAATGATGGTGGTTTCAATTTAACGTTGTATACAATAGTAATTCTTTTTGAACGAAATTGCATTTTTATATTATACAACCCTTTGCAAAAATTAAGACACCTCCGACGTTTTTGAAATTTTAAATACATATTAGACATCAGTTAATAAATATTTCCTGAATTTCAGTTTCTTTGGGGTATTTTAAAGAGTTTTTAGGGGGCATAATATGGGCACAAGTTCCCATTTCAAAATTAAAATAAAAATGGTGCAAAATTGTTCTGTTCATAGAATTGATTTATTCTTAGAAGATATCAGCCTGCAATGAGAAAGACGCAATTCACATCTATAGCGTCTATGAACGATGATGTGGTTTGATAATTAGTGGAAGATTAAGTAGTGAGCGTGTAGAGGAAAGGTGTTTCGTACAGGTGGGTGGGTAATAAAGGGAAGTAAGGAGGAATTTTATGGTGGATATCGGGGGGGGGGGGGAGAAAAAGAAAGAAGAAAAACACAACAGCCAGGGAAAGGCATAGTTGAAGTGAGTGGAAAGTAATGGGTGTTGGCATAGCGGGGTTATGAAGTAGAGAAGTAAAATTCAGCAGATTGTGAAATTGTGACACTGGATTTTTATCCAAAAATCAAAGTTTATATTTTATATTCCATGATAAATGCCAGTATACTGAAATCATGTGCCCTTAATAGGGTTAAGATGAAAATTCATATACACTAAATGTACAAAAGCAAGGAAATTCCCAAATTTTTACACTTTTATGTCATTAAGTGTATGCGAGCACAACAGGGCTATATATTTTACTGGTAGGAATTTTTCTTCGGCGCACCTCACACACTTCATCCACTCATGCATAGAGATTTATACTGTAGTGATGTGATAATGAAATGGCTTGGTTGATATGTAATCATACCCTTAATGACAATAAAAGTGTAAAAATTTGGGAATTTCCTTGCTTTTGTACATTTAGTGTATATGAATTTTCATCTTAACCCTATTAAGGGCACATGATTTCAGTATACTGGCATTTATCATTGAATGTCACTACTTTTGTAAAGGCTATGCCTCAAGACAATGGTAAATTTTAAGGTTTTTTTGAATTTTCTGGAAAACTAAGGTATATGGTAAACTGAAATTAACATGCCATCAACTAGACCCTAGAACCTCTATCTCTGCCAAAAATCAGCTGAATCCATCAAATAGTTGATGAGATACAGGGTGGCACATACGTCTGTATGTATGTACGTACACACAGATAACAAGATTTCATGATTGAACTTTCTCGATCTCTGGGTTGCTTTGACTAATGATGCTGAAATTCTACACACTTATAGAACCTATCAAATGAAAATTTTGTGCAAAGTTTTAAATAATTTGGTTTATTGGTTTTTGAGTTATGACTGATCAAAGAAATGAGATTTCTAGCATAGGTCTATTAAGGGATAGAGCGCTATCGCGCCTTCCTTGATTAAATATTTAGCTATGGATGGTGCCATTTGAAAAGATACCAACCTTTGGTTGATGTGTTGTTTTTTTCTTTCTTTTTCTCTTTCCTTTTTTGCTTTTTCCCCTTCTCTTCCCCCACCACAATATTCCTCCTTACTTCCATTTTCACCCACCCACATGCACTCTCTTCCTCTACTCACTTACTACCTAATCTTTCACCAATTATCTATTACGCACGCAACGTCCTACCAACAATCAACGGCACTTTTATCCCACACTAACATATCACTTTACTCACCCGTCTCATTGGCTTGTCTCTCTCTCACTATAACTTTCAATTTCTTAATCTGTATATTTAATCTGACTCTATTCAATAAATGTTTATTCTAGAGAAAGTTTCATAACTGAAACGAAATATCGAATCAAAATTCTTCTTGTTCTATTCAATTTGTCCTTTCTTTATTATCGTATTCCCCTCCATACCTACTCATTCTGTTGGATATATATTCCTTTAAAGAAACTTTTATGATATAAGTATCCCCTACTCTATAAAAAAAGAGTAATGTGTATTTATTTGTGTAATATATATATATACAAATATATATATATATATATATATATGAGTTCTTATAAAAAATAAATATTTAAGTATATATACTTTATAATATCCGAAAATGTTTAAAAATTCCAAGCTCAACGAAGTTATATTACAAGCTTCAAAACATATATACTTTATAGTTGCATTCCAATGACAATAGGAAAAATCAATCCAAAACCATAATTTTCATTTATTCTTACAATTTTTTTATTTTCATATTTCGGTGAATACCCGTATTTCTCCTTTGTCTCACAAACAAAGATTTTTAATTTTTTTTTTCAAATTTAATACCTTTTCTATATCTTATGCGCGTTCCACAGCAAAGTCAAAAGAGATATATAGTCTTTAGTTAACATTGCTGATCATCAAAGCAATAGTTTATTTAATGGTAATAGGAAAACATTATTCAAAAGACAGAAGAAAGGAAGATGGGGAAAGTTTAAGTTTTGACAGAAAATAACGGCATGCCGAAATACATGAAAGAAACTCACATGAAGAATGGTGACAAAAATCCAGACTCCCCCTCCCAAAAAAAACCCACCTGTTCCTGAAATGGTTTTGGATTGAATTTTCCTATGGTCATTGGAGTGCAACTATATATATATATATATATATATATATATGTGAGAGGGAGAGAGAGAGATTTCATGTCACACCCCGGTATATAATTTTTCAAACTAAGAACTTTTGGTTTTTCTGAAGAGCTCAAGGAGGACAGATCCAATATTGACATACTAATGTTCGTTGGTCTACTTTTAGCGAAACGAATTAGTAAAATAATTGCACTAAAGAGTATCTGTTTTGAAAATGTTTTTGTAAGATAAATAAAACCTTGACTTTTGGAATATAAATGAATCTTGCTTATATATATATATATATATATATATATATATATATATATATATAATTATTTTTGGGGGGTACAAAACTTTATTAGTGCAATAATGTTTGCAGAAGGAGTGTCTCTTGGGGTTGAGTGTGATTAGTCTCTAAGACACAACCTCCATTCCATATAACATCACGCTTATTTTATTCTAAATTCGAACTTTTTTCTTTTTTTTTCCCCCCTTCATAACATAACGCTAATTTCATTTTAAATATAAAAGGTTTTAATTCTATCCTACATTCTCACCCATATTTAAAATCCCACGATATCAGTCTTGTAAAGTGTGGGCGTATGGTCGGCGTGGGAGTGTTGTTAATGGCGGGAGATTCGAAGGAAGAACAAAGGATTATGGATATTAACCACAAATGGTTTTGCGATAATGAATCTCCCGGTCATAGGTAGTGTGATAGATGTCTTCGTAACGGCACGTAATCTCACTGTTAGGCTTCCACCATCGGACCACGTGTAGATTAAATAAAACAGTTAAGACAAACAAAGAAGAAAGGAAGAAAACATTATTATTAAAAACTTATATTAAAAACGAAAGCGAAGGAAAGATGAAGCTAAACAATATAGTCATTTTATAAAAGTTAATAAAAAGGGAAAACATTTATATTAACAAAACAATTTATTTATTTAATATTTTATAAGCGATATATACGAGAGAGATGAATGTCTTTTTGGTGTGGCAATTTGTGAAAGGTGAATGTGCGAAGAAATGTTTGTCAAATTGAAAGATTATAGAATGTTCGTCAAATTGAAAGATTATAGAATGCTCGTCAAATTGAAAGATTACCTTTTCCTCCTCCTCCCTCCTACACAGCTCGTTCGAGCTGGTGGTGGGGAGTCGACGAGAGTTCTTTGTGTGTTCGTTCGTCTCAGAACACCGAGGGAAAAAAGAGAGGATGAAGAAGGGACGCGTGTTCTTTTATTGACCCCAAATGACGCGTGGTCAAGTTGGTCAGTCAGTATCTTATTGGCCGAAATCCTTTGGCCAACGTGATTCTGCGAGATTTCACGAGTTTCTCCACTTCATAGACGAAGAAGGGTTAAACAAAGAAAGAAAGAAAGTACCTAATTGTGGTGTTCACCACAGGCGAAACTAGTCGACTGGCATTTTTTTTTTCTTTTTCATCCCCTAAATTTTTTAATTATGAAAAATTCAACACGTCTTCCCTTCATTATTGCACTATAAAATTCTTTTCTTTTTTCTTTTGCATTTGCGAACCACCTCCCGCTCCTTCTTTATCTCTCCCCTCCCCTTCTCCTCCTCTCAACCTCTTTCTATATATATATATATATATATATATATATATATATATATATATATATATATATATAGAAAAGAGCTATTCACGTGGTATTGCCCATGTGGAGATATATTGCTGGTCGGAAATAATTTAAAATATAGTCATGTTTAGAATGTTTGCCTTGAAAGTAAAGATCAAAAAATAACATTTGCAATATGAGGTCAAGTAATAATAATAAAAAAAACTTAGCGCGGTGATGTTTTATTAAAAACAACTTGTTGACGCTGCGTTTCTTACAGATAACTGTAAAATGGCAAATGGCTTTAACGAATCGAAACGAATTTAATTATTTTACATCTTAAAAATAACAATAAAAATAATCATTTAAATGTTTAAAGTTTAGTTTTTTTTAATACATTCGTCACTGATATGTTTTTGCTTAATTTTATTTTTTGTTTTATGAAACGAAAGAAATCTATATAAAAATGAATTTCGTTTCTATACGCTCTAATATATTTTTGTTATTTTATGGCCCTAACCGATAATTTTCATTAGTGACCCGAGATGGTGTCTTTAGATTCTGTGAAAAAAATTAAAGAACCCTTATTGAAACTTATTTGAATGTTAACATATTGATTTCTATAACACACAATCAAACATTGACTTTTATAAAATATATAAAAGATATACATATATATAAAAGAGTAACCTTCTCTTTCTTTAAACGGATAACTTTAGTTAGATTTGTAAAATCGTCGTGCAACAACAACCGCCAAATATTTGTATTCTCTCTAAAAAGGAAAAGGGTAAGAAGAAGCAACGAAGTCTAAAAGTTTGTACTAAGAGTCGAGAGACACGTGAATAACTCGACTTAAAGGTCAGTGTTACTGTTAGCAAAGGAAACAATCGTAGAATTATTTTCATTTTATTTTCCACTTTCTTTTTTTTTCTTTTTTTTTTTTCAAGTCTCCCTCATATTTTTTCTGTCTTTCTCACAGCCACTAATCCTCCAAGGGCTGACACAGTTTAATAGTCTAACGCTTAGACCACAAAACTTCTCACTAGTGTAATATGTTAAACTCGTTTTTGACTCCATCGCTATATATCACGAGCCTGTACCGAAATCGTATTCTAAGCAGGCTTTCTCAAAGAGAGGGAGGGGGAGAAAGAGATGGAGAAAGAGATGGAGAAAGAGAAAGAGGTGAAGAGAGAGAGAGAGAGAGGAAAAGAGAGAAGGGGAGGGGAGAGATAAAGAAGGAGCGGGAGGTGGTTCGCAAATGCAAAAGAAAAAAAGAAAAGAATTTTATAATTTTTCATTTTTAGATTCTATCTTTAAGAGCATTATCTGCTGGTTATTGCACCCCCCCCCCCCCCCCTCACCAAAGTCTGATTTTAGGCAGTGGCATTTCTCCTTCTTATGAAGCAAAGAGGCACTTGCCCCCCCCCCCCCCATGAGAAGATGTGTTGCGTGTTAAGTGAATCTTTTTTATACATCCCATGTATATTTTTATATCAACAGGTTAAATCCGTTTGTACCGCCACACAAACTTGTACCCCCTTTTAGATCCTTAAAGTATGGTACAGATCGTCGTCGACTTACGACTGACAAACTTTACCACCATACATGTTTTCTTTTTTAACTTGAGTTCATTCCGGACAAGGCTTACTGCCACTAAGACGTAGGGGGCTACTGTGGATTAGGGGCCAGAAATTAAAGTGTGTGTGTGTGTGGGGGGGGGGCATCCTAAATGAGGAGTTGTGCCGTAAGATGTTTGTTTACAATACATTTAAATTTTTGCATGTCAGTACAGTCGGGGGAAACAGAGAGCAGGGAGGGAGTTCTGAGGACTGGCAGCTCGAGGAAAGAAGCTGTTGGAGTAGAACGCTCTCCGGCATCTTGGGACCTCCACAGTGAATGGATGGGATTTAGGGGTTTGTCGAGTTGGTCGGGTGTATTTACGTCGAGGTGGCACCAGAGCAGCAAGTTCATCGGAGCACATTCAATTGAAGTACTTGTAAAACAAACACAGGGATGCAACATCGCGGTGATGGGACAGGGGCTCAAGCTTGGTGGATAGTGAGGGACCTATTAGATTAGCGACTATTTTAAGGATCTTGTCTAAGAGGGAGAGACAAGTAGATGATGCACCAGCCCAGATGTGACAACAATACTCCATGCATGGGTGGATGGTGGCCTTGCAGAGATATAGGATACTGGCTAGTGAGAGAAGTTTTCTAGCACGGTAGGGGGAGCCAACATATATCTAAATGAATAAATGCAAAAGTTTTCTTTTCTCCATTTTTCACACCTATATTACCATCAATAATACACCATAGTATTTGAAATACTGCAAAGACTCAAACACAGCTATTTCTATGCCTAATTGGCATAACCATTTTTAAAACAATTTATAATAAATTAATGTTTGGTGTTATTCATTTGCAATTTTATTATCCTATATTCCTATATATATGCTATAGTTCTGACAATATTAACAGTAATTAAACAAAGCGATTTAATAATAAAAAAGGATACATTACCAAAACTTTGGAATATTATGTTCATTAATTTTCAAGGGAGGTAATTTAAATGAAAAGTATTAGTTTTTAAAATTACAATAAATCTATATTAAAGATATGTAAGTTGGCCACAAGATGAAAATAAAATCATGGTGGGTGCTCGACTGAGCTCTAATCTATGCTTCCTCCCCCCCTCCCGTAAAACTTTCACAACAAAAACTCGTCTATCTACAACCACTGTAAATAATTTTTCTTTATTCCTCTGTGTACCTAAACTCAACGGAACTTCCATGAGTAAAGTTTCTTTTCAAGAACTACCTGTCTGTGGAACACAACACTACAGGGCTGCTTCCCAGCTGACTACAACAGTCATTTTAAAAACCAATGTTAACAAAATTTTGTTGAGCCGTTCTCTTAAATAATCAAATTCTACTCAGTCTAAACCATCGTTACCAATCCTCACAGTATTTTCTAACCGTTAACCTAACAAACTCATTAACTCTTATCCTCGAGTGGCCTTTGGGCCTTGATAAGCGGTGACTCGTTAGTACATTAAAAAAAAAAATACATTTTCCCTCAATGATACTTTTTATTTTCTTATATGTTTGTAAACTATTGGGATACAGTTTTAATTTCGGTATTATGTTACATAAGACAGTGAAATATAATGGTTTTAATAAGAGAAAATAGTAATAAAATATGACTTAAATCTGATTATAAAAATAATGTGCGAAGAAAATGTTGAGAAATTACAGTCTTAAGGTTATTCTACATGGTCTGACATACGTCCAACTCGCTTTACAACCAGTTGGTCATAACCAATTGTGGTTGTAAGTCGATAAGGACCTGTAGTTCAAACCAATGTGCATGTATAACTGCCTCAGACTATTTTGACGACTCTGGCTCTGGATTCTTCCTCAGAGTTGACTTCCGAAGCCTTTCCGATGAGTGGGTAACACCACAAGGCAGCAAGGGTTCGAGATCAAAGTTTTCCTTCTCTTAGATGAGCTTCTTTTTTTCCGGTCTGGTGAGCCTCCTCCACCCAAAACACTGTTTTCAGGAACCAGGTAACTCGCCTTCATTCCTTCGCCTATTAGTGGTAGCGGTTCCACCAGGTGTAGAGTTGGACTTAGTTGCCAGAGGCTGTTGGAGCTGTATCCCATGAGGGGCATTTTAAAGACAACGAGCTGCACCTACCTGGAGTTGCCCGGTAGTGTATTTACTTGCAATTTCTTTGAACTCTGCTGGTTATTTTTTTGTTCCAATCAAAGAGAAGTAATTCTGTGCAGACGAACACAGAGTTACATCTCTTTTTTTAAGATGGCTGCTATTTGAAAATAATTCCAACTCGGATAAATAAATTTTCTGGAAGGAATTGAATCGAATTAGATTTTATTCTTAAGAACATGCTGCAACAATCCAAAAGAAAACTGATGGATCAGAATCAAATATTGATTTTGTAGGAAGAAAGCTATCGATGACAAAGAAACGATTAAGAGACTGAGTTTATTTTATATATTAGACAGGAGCCTGCTCCCATTGCCCCCTCCCATCGGCTATAACGACCTACAGTTTAAAGCAATTTTCTCATAATTGTATGTACAAACTCCTGACTTACAAATAATTTTGAATATTGTTCAGTCACATAAAATTGAAAAATGAAGACGCAATATTTTGACGAAATTTTTGCCATGAAACAACAGATTTTTTTGTTTTTAAAGCTTAGTTTTTTTTTCCTCAAAAATCGAAGATCATTACATCAAGGAAATGTGTGTGTGTGTGGGGAGTAGATAACATTTTGAGGGGTCACGTTTCTTCTCTTGCTTCCCGTAGAACTACCACTAGTTTCAACGTAAATTTGCATGCATCAGCATGGTATCCTATTTTGACCATCTCACTTCTGTTGTTGGTGATGGTTTCCCATATTCTTTCTAGAATCGGATATTCACAGGAGGGACCATTTGAAGGTTGCCAACATCCATGAATGAAAGTGATGCTATGGAACTGACTGGATTCGAACTTGACACTCCCGGTTGTCAGCCCATGTCGGTATCTACCTCCCCTTATATTTATATTTAATTTCTGAAAAGGGTGATACCCCACCCACCCAACAAGGCCACCCATGGTCGTTCAAAGGTTTTGGGTAAATGAAGAAGTATTGTGCAGGACGAACGGTGGTTTCAGCAGGATAGGACAACTGCCAACACTTTAAAGGACTCGTTGGAATGACTGTGGGGACACTTTAGTAATCGTCTCATCAGTAGGAGATGTAATCCTAAATGGGTTGACACTCACAGATTTTTATATCAAAGATAATGTTTATCAAAACAATCCCAAAACTATTCCTGAACTGAAGAGGGCCATCACAGTAAAAATCAGAGCAGTGTCAAGAGAAGAGTGTGTCAGATGTGCTTCTCATTGAGCGGCGATAAAACAAAGACTGTTGGACATTCATGAGTGAAACTTGGTGGACAAGTTTATTTGTACCAAATATGTTTGGATTGCAAAAAAGATTGTGAATTTTATTAATTATTTCATGAGTGACATTTTTTTTTTAGTTACCGTGCATATATATATATAGGCAGCATCTTCTCTTGCAGGCAAGTATTATTAAATATAAGAGACAACTCATGTCTAGATATCCTTTAGTAGATCCTTTCAATAGTCCGAATTAGGATCTTAGTTTCGGAGGGGAATTGGCTGATGAATTTGCCATAGTTTGGAGTTGTCTCCCAAGTACTTTCGAACCCATCTGGGTCCATCTTCGAGGGATTAACCTCATTCCCCCAAAGATGGACCCAGATGGGTCCGAAAGTACTTGGTAGACAAATCCAAACTATAGCAAATTCATCAGCCAATTCCCCTCCGGAACTAAGATCCTAATTCGGACTATTGAAAGGATATCTAGACATGAGTTGTCTCTTATATTCAACAATATATATATATATATATATATATATATATATATATATATATATATATATATAGTTATCACATGGCGTCTCTACGACTCATTACTGTTGCTAGACATAGTGAGATTAGAAACCGGAACACCAGTAGAGAAATTATATCATAGTTAAATGAAGCTATTCTTTTATTTATATTTTTTACGCTACTGATAACCGAAAGTACTCAATTCTTTTAACGGAAGAGTATAGCTTTAACACTGAGTGAAAACCATTTCCCCCACCAGGGAAACATATATATATATATATATATATATATATATATATATATATATATTAGTGAGTTTTTATAAAAATTATATATTTAGGTATATATACTCTTTATAATCTCCAAAATTGTTTTAAATTGCAAGTTCAATGAGGTTCACTTTTTAGTTACATTTCAATGACGAAAGGAAAAATCAATCCATCAGCATAATTCTTATTTATTCATTTTTTCTATTTTTTTTTATTTTCTGATTTTGACAAATACCTGTATTTTTTCATTCATCTTACAATCAAAATTTATATAATTTTTTTCCCCCAATTTTTTATTTTTTTCATTTCTTACATGCGTTTCACAGCTCAGTTAATCAAAAAATATATAAAAATAAAGAAATTGAAAAACCAATAAAGAAATATATTTTATATATATATATATATATATATATATATATATATATATATTAGTTATCCACGGGCACATGTTTTGTTGTCTCTACGACTCATTAGTTTGGCTAGACGTAGTAAGATTTGAAATTGGGATCCCAGTGGAAAACTTCCAGAGGTGTTTCCAGCAGTGGATGGATCGGTGGGCTAAGTGTGTGCAAGCACAAGGGGCCTACTTTGAAGGGGATTAGGGTCTCAACCACATCATGTATTTGAAATATTTTTTCTGGCCTAAGGTCGGATACGTTTTAAACAGGCCTCGTATATATATATATATATATATATATATCTTTTACTACTTACTAACTTTCTATACTCTCGGTATTTTTTTTAACATAGTTCACCCCAAACAAGGCAAGTTGCCACTGTATACGTAAGGGGCTACTGAGAATTAGGGTGAGAGATTTTTTTTTGGGGGGGGGGGGGGGGATCATCCTAAATTGGGAGCTGTGCAGCGATATATATATATATATATCTTACTAACCTTATATTTATCACTTTCATCCTCTCTCTTAATCTCTATAAATTGTGTCAGTAATAAATATTTGTGAGTAGTTTTGTGTAGAACCATGTTGCCCCTCTCGACGACCGTTGTTGATTGTCCATCCCATTTCCGATCGCCTTTTTATGAGTTAGTGAATCACTTACCCCCCCCCCCCCGGTCTATAGTATCACATTTGCAATTTAAAAATATAATTGAGAATTTTCCGCGCTTATTCGTAATACTCCACCACCTGTTTTTCTCATGATAGGTAAATGTACACCGAAAAAAGAAAATAATTTGGTCAGTAAAAAATACTGACCAAATTTTTTTTCTTTTTTCAGTGTACATTTACCTATCATGTCGCTAGAGAATTCCGTGCTTTTCGAAATTTTTTTATCAAATATTTTAGATTTTAGGAATGGGGATCAGTTTCCTATATAAATGTAATGTAAACTGATAACCCACTTTTAACCATCTAAAATATTTGAAAAAAATTTCCCCCAAACCCGGAATTCTCTAGCGACATGATAGATTATTGTACACCGAAAAAAGAAAAAAAATTTGGTCAGTAAAAAAGTTGAGACAAATGGGTGATGGAGTATTACGAATAAGCACAAAATTTTTGGCTATCAAATTTTCACTAATTTGTATCATCTGAATGATTTGGACAACTGTTCTCATCTTTGATGTTATTCTCATAACGTTTCGACCGATGTAACCTCCGACCTTCTTCAGGTGCGTCTTGTTGAACTCGGGAATCCTTCTGACAAACTCGGGAATCCTTTTGACAAACTTGGAAATCTGTACGGAATTTTGAACGGAACCTTTTATTTATTTAATCCACATTCCGTCAGCCATGACCGGGTAGATGTGTTAAGTAATTCGTAATTGTATTGGATTAAATAAATAAAGAGTTCCGTTCAAAATTCTGTACAGATTCCCCGAGTTCGAGAAGACACACCAGAAGAAGATTGGGGGTTACATCGGCCGAAGCGTTTTGAGAATTACATCCAATATGAGAACAGTAATCCAAATAATTTAAATTAGTAATCCTAATCTCAAAATTTTTTAAACAATATATTTTTCATTAGTGTTGTTAATATTTATATTACAACAATGTTTCAGCCGATATACCCTTCGACCTTCTTCAGCTGTATTATTTTATTATGCTGAGGTTTTTCTCATATTTAAATATCAGTGTAGTTGATTATTTGTGCTGATATTTCCTACGTACTAAATTCAATAAACATTAGTGTGAAGCAGACGACAATTTTGATTTCAGTCATTTTCTTTTATTTTATTTTTATTCACCAAAAATCAAAATTATCCAATTTTAACTTTTTCATACTTTATTCAAATACATTTTTATAAAGAAATTAATTTTTTTTTTTTTAACATCAGTGACTTTCAAAAGATAGAAAGTTAAACTGAATTCAAGTTTGGGTCCGATAAACACACATGTGCAATAACTTTTTCTTAATATGTTGTTACTGTTAAAAGCGACTCTACATAATTTTTTTCAACAACTTTTTAAGAAAGTGGATAAAAAATAAAACAACGTGAAGCTCCAGAGTTCACATGGAACCATCTGTTTCGGTGCACTCGAACAGGCTTGTCGAGGGATTCGGAGGTAGCTAGTATCAGTGTGAAAGTGGCCCTGTGCCATACTTGTGTCATCGTTTGAGAGGTGAATTTGTTTTTTATGCAGTCTCACCTATACTTAGTTTTATCTTATCTTTTTTAGGTGTGCGTCCTTCCATATATTAAAAAGGGGATCATCGTTTGTTTTTATCTCTGCATACTAATGCCCTCCTTTCATCTGTTTATTTAATTTTATTGTCTTTTTTTTAATTATTTCTTTTTAGTATTCGTTTTATCTTTATTATTCACTTCATTAAATGCCGTCTCATTTTGTCACTTGAAAATCATAGAGTTTATTTCAATACTAGACGTACGCGTGACCCGTTGAGTCACAACCACTACCACCATTTGTTACACTTTCATTTCATTTGAAAATTCATAAACTGTGAGATATCTGTTAAAGAAATTCTTCTTGCTTAACTAAAAGTAAGTCTCTTTATTTCTATATTACCCTTATCTAATGCTATCTAATTTACATACTTGTTTACTGTGTGCACGAACACACTATGTAAATTAGATAAAAAGAGAGTCACTCTTTCTCTAAATGCTCATTAAGAAATAATAACTAAAAATAATAAGTCTCTTTACTTCTATATTATCCTTATTGATAATATAGAAGTAAAAAGATCTATTATTTTTTATCTATTATTATTATTATTATTATTATTATTATTTTACTTTTGTTCATTCCAAAACAAGGCCTATTGCCCCTGAAGCATAAGGGGCTACTATGATAGGAGCCAGATTTATAGGGAGAGAGGGGGTAACCAGAGTGGAGAGTTAGGAAGCAAGATATTTGTTTACATTATATTTAAATTTCTGCATGTTGATACTGTCGAGGAAACAGGGATTGAATTCCAAAGTCAAGCGGTCCAAGGAAAGAAGCTATCAGAGTAGAAAATCTTCCAGCATCTAGGGACCTCTACAGAGAAGGGGTGTGATTTTGCTGCTAGTCTGGTAGGTCGGGGGGCATTTACGTTCAGGGTATACAAGTGCAGGGAGTTCATTGGAACACATTCCGTTGAAGTACTTGTAAAACAAACACAGCGATGCGACAGGGGCAGTGCAAGACCTATTGGGTTAGAAGTTCTTTTTTGCACCCTGTTTGCTATCTAATTTACATACGTGTTTATGGTGTGTACAATCACAGTATATAAATTAACTGAAAATAAAGGCACTCTTTCTTAAAGTCTCATAGATACATTAAGAAATATTAGAAAGTGGTTGAATTAATAGCTAAGCGAGAGATGGTTGACTTGCTTAGTTAATTACAAATTACAGTTCATTAGAACAATTAAAGCACACTTTTGTTTCAACCATAACTCAATCCCACTACTATGGTATATTTTAGTATGTATTTTGTGTTATTTTATTTTTTACAATTGAGTCACCTCTT
>OY744519.1:128065132-128117632 GCA_963556195.1 Sepiola atlantica | reverse complement strand
AACGTCTCTTCTATGAGAAAGGAGCTGTAGAGAACAGAAGAGATCTTCACCCACTAGATTGTGAAGTCGATTTTGTACTCTGTCAAGGCAAGAAAGTGTGCTCCAAGAGGCACCTCCAAGATGTGGCAGACTAACACTTTTGTATAATGTTTCGGCATTAAATGATGCAAAAGCAGCCGATATCCCACACAAAAAAAAAGATCCGCCTTTGTGAGCATTCAGTGGTCCTTATCAACCAAGAAGTATGTCTATCAATCTGTCGTCCGGTCGATCCTCCTCTATGGCTGCGAAACAGACAATGAGTGGTCGATCAGCGGAAATTGGATTTTTTTTTTTCACAATGACTGACTCTGGCGCATTTTGTGTTGTGGCAGGTTGACCGTGTCCCAACTGCCAAAACAAAAATGACTAAATCTGTATATTTGTTGTTATTCTCTGCTAACACTTCAACCTGAAGTCTCTATCTTCTATCTTTTTGTAATTATGCCTTCAATGGTCCAGCTCATTGCCCAGAAGGAGTATTAATTTGTGATGTCATACTCCCTACCTCTCTGCCTGGGTGGCGCAATCATCTTTGGGGAACAGCTGAGGACCTGGCCAACAACCACTAAAGAGAACTTCACTGAGCTCTCAGATCCACAGGTGGTCGGCTTTCGGCAGTGGAATTGCGATTGGTTAGCCATTGCTTACAACCTTGCCTAGGACCGCCGGGCATGAGCTACCATGGTTCAGGATGTGGTGCAAACCAGGGAAGAAGACCGTCCAATCTGACCAGGGTAAACACAACAGAAAATATGTAGATTTAGCCATTTTTTGTGTTGGCAATTATTTTTGCAAGTTAAAACAAAAAGTAGTTTGTTGGTCCCCCGATTTATAAAATCGGGGAACTTATGTTTTGAGGCCTGTCCGTCCGTCCGGATTTTTCTCCGCAACCATCCATTGAATTTCTCTGAAATTTTGCATGAAGTTGTAACTTTGGTCAGGTAAGAAAGTGACATTCTCCGATTATTGAAAAATAATCTGGTTAGTCCCCCAGGGGGTCAAAAGGCCCCGAAATGGCAAAAAATGACATTTTTTACCCCATAACTTTTCATCTATCCATTCAATTTCTCTGAAACTTGGCCAAAATGTGGAGGCAATTGTTCCTAATAGAAAATAAGTATCGCTGACCTTAAAAAAAATCGGGGTCAAAAAGCCCCCAAAATGGCAAAAAATGACCCTTTTCTCCCATAACGTTTGAGCCATCCATTCAATTTTTCTGAAACTTGGCCAAAATGTAGAGGCAATTGTTCTGGATATAAAATGAGTATCTTTGACCTCAGAAAATTCTGATTAGCGCCCCCAGGGGGGTCAAAGGGGGGGGTCAAAAATGCCCCAAATTGCCCAAATTTATTGCATTTTACACTCGCAACATCGAGTCACATACAGAGGGGGGACCACGCACGCGTGGCTTGTTTCTTTATTTAAGAATTTTAAAATTTAGTAACTTTTGTATACAAGTTCGTATGACAATCAAAATTGATGCTGTATGACCTTTACATGAGGTGATGCTAAAATTCCCAGCATTCTCGACCATCACTCCAGACTTAGAGTTAGTGTTGGGTTTATGAACGGCATATGCATAAGTAAAACTTTAATATGTAGTACAGGGTGTGTAACGTATTTGGGGACATATTTATACATATGCAAAAATGACTCTTAAAAATAGATAACGTCTTTTTACTGAAAAACGTTTTTCGGTATTTTGAGGAAAAGAATAAATATATTGTTTCGTAATTTTATTTATTAAAATCGCCTTCAGTTTTGTGAGGCATGAATCGTCTACGTGATAGGATCAGGTGGTCCTTGTTCAATAAACTCCATAGAGTAATGTCCAATATGAACAATGTTCATATTGGACATTACTCTATGGAGACTTTTAGGGATTATTTAATGTTATAGTAGTCCAGAAGATTGTGATCTGATGAGCTAGAAGGTAAAATGTTAGGGGTCATTTGATCATGAAAATTTTCCGCCATCCATTTCTGTGTTTAAAGAACATTGTGAAGTGGTTCCTTTACCTATTTTGATGTAAAATCACCTCTACCCATCACATAAGAGTTGTATTTGATGTGAACAGATTGTTCCTTCTGAGACACAATGTTCTTTTGCGATCTCTCTCATAGATCATCCAGGATTACCATCAATGGTTTGCTGTACTTGCCAAATAAATTCAGGTATTCTAATGCTATCAGAGTGTTTAATTAATCTCATATGTTTTGATAAGGGTGATACTTTTCCATCCGAAATCTTTAAGGTTCTATTTTTAAATTGTTATATTCAGACTTTAAAAGAGGGTTGTGGGAAGGTATAAGGTCCAACACCGACTCCTAGGATTCCAAAATATCTAACTGATTTCTTATGTTATAGTCTTCCAATATTCAGACTGTATGCTAATTCCAATACTTAGCATGCTTAGGAGTCCGACTCTGACTATCTAAAACTTTTAACTCCACAACTTTGCTTTAAGTCACAATAACTGTGGGCTTCTTCATTTGTCGCCATTGATAATTCTGAAATATAGAAAATATAAAGCCAAATAATATTTCATGCTTTAGTAAAAATAACATATGTCCTCAAATACCTTACGCACACTGTATTTTTTTTTGTTTTGTTTAATGGTGACATAACACACATCTGTATTTTTTTTTTGTTTTGTTTAATGGTGACATAACACACATCTGTATTTTCTTTTAATGGTGACATAACACACATCTGTATTTTTTTTAAATGGTGACATAACACACATCTGTATTTTTTTCAATGGTGACATAACACCCATCTGTATTTTTTTTCAATGGTGACATAACACACATCTGTATTTGTTTTTCAATGGTGACATAACACACATCTGTATTTGTTTTTTAATGGTGACATAACACCCATCTGTATTTTTTCAATGGTGACATAACACCCATCTGTATTTTTTTTTTCAATGGTGACATAACACCCATCTGTATTTTTTCAATGGTGACATAACACACATCTGTATTTTTTCAATGGTGACATAACACTCATCTGTATTTTTTTTTTCAAAAATGGTGACATAACACCCATCTGTATTTTTTTTTCAATGGTGACATAACACCCATCTGTATTTTTTTCAATGGTGACATAACACCCATCTGTATTTTTTTTTCAAAAATGGTGACATAACACCCATCTGTATTTTTTTTTCAATGGTGACATAACACCCATCTGTATTTTTTTTTCAATGGTGACATAACACCCATCTGTATTTTTTTTTCAATGGTGACATAACACCCATCTGTATTTTTTTTTCAAAAATGGTGACATAACACCCATCTGTATTTTTTTTTCAATGGTGACATAACACCCATCTGTATTTTTTTTTTCAATGGTGACATAACACCCATCTGTATTTTTTCAATGGTGACATAACACACATCTGTATTTTTTCAATGGTGACATAACACTCATCTGTATTTTTTTTTTCAAAAATGGTGACATAACACCCATCTGTATTTTTTTTTCAATGGTGACATAACACCCATCTGTATTTTTTTTCAAAAATGGTGACATAACACATATCTTTATTTTTTATTTTAAATTGAAATATTAAATTATAGCGTGGTGACATATGACCCACAATTACGGATTTGGTTTCAAAAAGTCAAAGCCAGTAAAAAAGTAATTAAAATACTAAGCAAAAAAAAAAAAAGTATGTATGTATGTTTATTGTTATTGTAAAATTCTTATTAAAAAAATGTTTGGTTTATAACACATTAACTTTTTTTTTCAATTTTCTTATCTTTTTGTTTTTGCTGGGGATGTGGCATTCTATCGGGTGCCAGACATTAGCCTGCTATTTCAGACACTCCAACCGAGAGATCTTTTAAAAAATGTTACTGTCCCTTTAAGTGCAATTGTTTGTATCTCTCTTGCACTTGGTTCACCGAGTATACTCACAAGGTAGTTTTTGAAATTCTTTTTCATGAGCCTGGTTGCTCAATGTGCTCCGATGAACATGCTGCTCTGGTGCCCCCTCGACATAAATACACTCGACCAACCTGACAATCAGCTAAATCCCATCTAGTCACTGTGGAGGTCCCCAGATGCCGGATGGCCTTCTACTCAAATATCTACTTTCTTCGAGCTGCCGGCCGTTGGAACTCTCTCCCTGTTCCTGGTTTCCCTGACTGTACTCAGATGCAGAAAACATGGGATGAAGTGATGAGGATGGATTTGAGAGAAAGAAAGATGAATAAATTACTAAAAGCCGTCCAACACATGCCAGCATGTAAAACGCACGTTAAACCAAATAGGATGATGATGAAAATTTCCATAAAATTGGACCTTAAACTGAGGAGGAGGAGGAGGGTGGTGGTGGTGGTGAAAATGAGAAAATGATTATTAAAACAAATGAGAAAATTTTGCATAATTTATTTAAAAACTAGTTATACCTACCCGGCGTTACTCGCAAGTATATTTACTTACAAATTGTTTTGCTTTTCTTTTTTTAAACTATACTTGTTTTTTTTTCCAAAATATTTTTTTTTTCCAATCATAGGAAAGTAAAACTGTATTAACGAATACAGAGTTATGCCCCCTTTTTAAAGATGGCAGCCATTTAAAAATAATTCTGAAAGGAATTAAATCGAATTATATTTCATTCTTAACATGCTGCAACGATCCAACAGAACCAAAATCAAATATTGATGTTGTAGGAAGAAATCAATTGATGACAAAGAAACGATAGAGACTGACTTTACTTTATATATTAAATACACAAGAAAATGTTTATAAAAGCAAATGAGAAAATTTTAAAAGAGTTATTTAAGTTTTGATTTCTTTTAACAAATAACAATTTTAGAAATAAAATAGAATTGAATTTTAACAAAAATTGCCAAAATAGGTTCTCAAAGTATCCAAATGTCTAAATAGTGATCGTTTTATTTTTGTGCCCCTGTAGTCTAATACAGAGACAAACAATACAACCGAAACGCTTGATGCTATCATATATCAAATTATAATTTGCTATAAAAATACAATGAGTTTGACTATTTTGACATTTGTGTGTAAAAAAAAGTTTCAGAAAGCATCCAAATCTCGTTTGGGAAAGTGCCACTTAAAGCACTCTTTCTTGCCAGAGTACAAAATCGACTTCACAATCTAGTGGGTGAAGATCTCTTCTGTTCTCTACAGCTCCTTTCTCATAGAAGAGACGTTGCTAGTCTTTCTCTACTCTATCATTATCTCCATTGAAGGTGCTTCACTGAGTTCCAATCTCTGGTTCCTTCTTGTAAAACATTCACAAGAACTCATATTGCTACCACTGTAAGACCATGTGCCACCCTCAACGATCGCCGATCCCAACCTTTGTGTATAGTGGTTTTCTCTTCGTCTTCATCTTCTTCTGGGTGTGTTGTCTCTCGCATTAGCAACCATCGAGATCGTGTGCACTGGTTTACAAGTATACAAAAAGAAAAGCAATGCAGACTCACAAGAAAATTACAAACTCCAATACATTGTGTATAAGTCAGTTGTGCTCTGTGTGACACCGTTGCAGAAAAGGACCCCCAAACGTTAGCCTCGATATCTTAGTTAAGTTCCAGTGTATAAGCTAGGACCCAACTGAGATAATCTTTGTCGTTCGGTTGAAGTCAGCTCATCTCATCGTCTTCTCGACCCAATCTGTTGACCTACTCTGATCTAAACTCTGCCAATCTCTTACTGCTAAATATATTTAGTTTCGACCAAAACTCCTAAGTGTCTGGTCCTTGTCTCAGTCATTTCCAGCTGATCAGCAGAAATGACTAATTGCATCTTTTTTTCTCAGCTGCTCTCAGCTGTTCACCCGGAACTGACCACCAACTGTCAGTGCCATCCCGTCTGACCACTCATCACACTTCTGATTGCTTTTCCTTTTTGTGAATCATTTCCTCCACATTTTCCGGGTTAATGGCACTTAAGGGAGGGCAGTCCATAGTATCATACGCACAACTGCAAATAACTTTCCTTTCTTCCTTTGTGTGCCTAGCATCAGGCGAAATTGCTATGAACCGAATTTCTTTCCAAGAACTTCCCATCAATCGTTGGAACACATTACCATGCAACTGCCTCCCTGCAGACTACAACATAGTGATCTTCAAATCCAATGTCAACAAATACTTGTCATAAACCGCCCTCATGGGTAGCAAACTTTGTTCATTTCATTCATCATTTTAGATCCTCTCATAATATTCCTCATCACTCAACTGACAATACATCCATTTCATTAAACCTTATCCTTGAGTGACTCATTAGTAAAAAAAATAACAGTGAGCGTTTTGTGCTGCTACAAGCCACAATCTAAATGTAATGTGAACAAACATCTTACTTCCCAACTCTCCACACAGGTTGCCTCCCTATAAATTTGGCTCTTATCACAGTAGCCCCTTACACTTCAGTGGCAATATGCCTTGTTTGGTGCAATAAAAGTTTTTTTAAATCTTTTAATTAAAATATGTTATAAATAAAACTAGTTTATACCCGCTCCTTGAGCAATGTTGGTACAGTACCTTGGTATGTCAATGTCCATCTTTATCTAGCTTCTACTGCTTTATAGCTAATATAAAGAAAAATATTTGTGAATTCTTTACTATCACTTGACATCGATCACTGCTGGAAGTATTGAGAAAAGAAACAACACATATCCTCAACCCTCACAAGCCAGGTTTCACTTCCAAACATCACATTGTTCACACATCTGATAGACTCTTCCCGTGGTCGAAAGCAATAATGCTTTGCTGGTTAGTAATGGTAGAAGTCCACAGAACTTACTCTATCCATTCCTAACTGGCCGTCATGAAATCCCTAAAAAATAAGAAACTTAAAACCCCCATTAATAATCAATCTGCTAGACAAACTAAATGAATTGAACGAATCAAAACAAATTATTTTCTGCTGGCTACCTGGCCATGTTGATATCCAAGGAAACAAAAAGGCAGATACTGTAGCAAAGAAAGCATTAGAAAGAATTCCCTACAAAACAAAAATCCCATACTAAGACTTCAAAACAAAAATTAGAAGCTACATGTTAACCAAATGGCAAGACATGTGGAATCTTTTTCCAAGAAATAAACTACATCCCACAATGCCTATCATCAAAGAATGGCAACCAGGACACGGAAGACTGAGGAGAGAGGAAGTCGTATTAGCAAGAATACGAATCAGTCATACTCACTTCACTCATTCATATCTCCTGAAGGGAGAAGAACCTCCAACATGCATACAACGCCAGTCACGCTTCACTGTTGAACACATACTCATTGCCTGTAAAGATCTCCAACAAACTAGACAAAAATACTACCAAATAAACAATTTGAAGGATCTGTTTAACAGAGTTCACATAGACAATATATTCAATTTTCTGAAAGCTGTAGGACTTTACAAGAAAATTTTAAAAAACACAAAAATATTTTTACCCTTCTCCCAAATATTCCTACCACTATACGATTAAAAAATAAAAACATACGACCTAATCTTTCTGCAAATAATGTACACATAAGAATCTATGATAAATAACCTTTCATGACATTAAATGACCTTACGGGATCGATATGCCGTTAAAAAAAAAAAAGCAACCTAACTAGCTATCACACCATTACTAGCTCCTCCCTATGTTCTAATGGTATTATCAAGGTAACAAAACTTCTGGACAACCTCAATAGCCTTACTATCCAATTATACTTTCTCCCCATCTGAGTTCTCATTTGTCTTATGCTTTTTGTACACACACTGGTTATCATCTCTCAGCTTACCTGTAATTCCACTGCACTTCTTGTGTACCCAATGCTTACAGGTACCACAAAAATTGCTCCCAATTCCCTTTCCACAAACTGAACAGGGGAACGTTCTTCTTTCTGAGGATTTCCAATGATTATCATTTCGGTCTTGATAACATTCACTTTTACACCTTTACTTTCTATAGCTTTCCTCAAAATTATATATTTTATATGTAATATAAGTTTGCAAATTTAATATCACAGCGATTTTCAAAGTTGCTGTTCGATGGAATTTAAGTTTGGGCAAAGTTAATGCTCTGTAAGTTTGTTTTTTTTGTTAGTTTTTTTTAATTGATACTGCTAAATGAGGCTCTATATAATATTCCATGATAAATGCCAGTATACTGAAATCATATGCCCTTAATAGGGTTAAGATGAAAATTCATATACACTAAATGTACAAAAGCAAGGAAATTCCCAAATTTTTACACTTTTATTGTCATTAATTAAGGGTATGACTAAATATCAACCAAACCATTTCATTATCACATCACTACAGTATAAATCTCTATGCATGAGTGGATGAAGTGTGTGAGGTGCGCTGAAAGTAAAATTCCTACCAGTAAAATACATAGCCCTGTTGTGCTCGCATACCCTTAATGACAATAAAAGTGTAAAAATTTGGGAATTTCCTTGCTTTTGTACATTTAGTGTATATGAATTTTCATCTTAACCCTATTAAGGGCATATGATTTCAGTATACTGGCATTTATCATGGAATGTCACTACTTTTGTAAAGGCTATGCCTCAATACAATGGTCATTTTTAAATTTTCTGGAAAACTAAGGTATATGGTAAACTGAAATTAACATGGTATCAACTAGACCCTAGAACCTCTATCTCTGCCAAAAATCAGCTGAATCCATCAAATAGTTGATGAGATACAGGGTGGCACATACGTACGTACGTACACACGGATAACACAAAATCATGCCTTACCTTTCTGGATCTCTGGGTTGCCTTGACTAATGATGCTGAAATTCTACACACTTATAGAACCTATCAAATAAAAATTTTGTGCAAAGTTTTAACTAATTTGGTTTATTGGTTTTTGAGTTATGATTGATCAAAGAAATGAGATTTCCAGCATTGGCCATTCTTGGAGTCTATTAAGGGATAGAGCGCTCTCGCGCCTCCCTTGATTTTTCCAACCAGATTATAAGTAAGGAGTTAACAAATAAGACTAGGGAGGCCTCCAGAAAGCCATGAAAGCAAGCCATTCCAGGCTTAACTCCACCCCAATCAGAAGATTTAGGGATAGGTAGTAACAGCTTTGAACACTGGGTTCCTCAAACCACATTTTGTCGCATCAAGAGTTTATTTTTTCATGTTCAAATGTTTAACATATGTAGGAAACGCGTAATTCTTGAGAAAGAAAAATGTCTGACATTTGTATCCATGTGAACTGGAAAATTATTCTGGATATAGAAGAAAGGGGTTCAGAGAAAGTTCAAAAGGATTATCGAAGGTATGGGGAAGTATGGGATCGGTATGCTGTGTTTTAGTTCTGTCGGGGCTAATACATCACTTTCACAAATACTAGGTATCTCAAACAAAAAATTTATTTTCATTATATCTAAAAACCTTTAATGTTGGCACATAGATCTTTGCACAACATAAACTATGATACCAAATTTGTTTTGGAAGCACAATTAGCCACCGAATTATGATTGTTCAAAGTTTGTTGGAAATTAGAAATTTTGCTCTCTTGTGTATTATTGGTCCAGAAGCCGATTTTCACAGTACATAACTAACAATGTAGGCTTTGAACAATTGAAAAGTCCTTCCAAATATAAACATTTTGAAAAATTCAATTGGGGCAAAGTGAGAGTCCGAGCATTGAGGAGAGAAGCTTGGTTTTAAATGCATTAAAAGCAACCTGCAATTTTTCCCCTCCATTGTACCACATGTTCCAGGTCGGGAGATAGAGAATCAGAAAGATCTTGATCATTAATGCTTTTCGAAGTGTAGCCATAGATGGTGGTGTCATTGGCATAAATGAATGAGCTTAGAATGTGTTTAGGGTGATCATTGATATATATCAGAAAGCGGATTGGGCCCAGAATGGATCCCTTGGGCATGCTGGCATTGATACTATGTGCTTCAGACTTCTGCCCACTAACGACTCCTTTTAAAAACCTATCAGTATTTGATAGTTGCTACGACATTTTCAGATATTCTATAGCTAACAAACTTGTGAATTAAACCTTTATGGCAAACCCTATCAAAAGCCTTTGATATGTCAAGAGCTACTGCTCACTGATCCTGTGTGATATTACAGTCAGCATATCAGCTGTTAATCTTGCAGGACGAAATCCATATTGTGTGTCACTGAGTAGGCCGTTTCTGCTGAGCTGATTGCCAACGTCTTGATTACAGATTCAAGCAACTTACTCATGATGCCAGAAGACTGATTGATCTGTACTGAGATGCAGAGGACCGATTTGCTGTATTTTTAAATACTGGGCAGACTGACAAAGTTTTCCAAGGTGATGGGAAGCTCTTTTAAGCAACGATTGAACAGCTTTGTAAGAACAGGAGCTATTTCCGGTTGCAGTGTTTTAAGTACTATGATTGGAATGTTGTCAGAACTAGTTGTTTTTCTGACATCAAGTTTCTTGATAAGTTTGGCAACATCCCAGGCAGATATATGGATATCGCTCAGAGTGTTTTCAGTCACAGGGGGAAATTCAGGTGGTAGATGGCCCCAATCGCAAAGGGTGGAATTTCATGCAAAGTTCTTTGCAAAAATTTTTTGCTTTATCGGATGCTGAGGAAATCACCTCTGGTTCATTGATGATGGTTACGCATCTGTTCAGAACCTTGTTTGTTATTTGCCAAAACTCTGTTCAGCCACTCTAGATTTAACGGATTTGGGTTAGGGTTAGGGTTGACGTTAGGGTTAGATTTAACGGATTGGTCATATGATTTTCTCGCACTTTCTATAACTCTTTTGCAGTGGTTGCTGGCAGTCCTAAAGGCGGCTTTGGTTTCAGAGCATCTATTTTATTGAAAGCAATTGAAATAGTGGTTTGTGTGAGCAATGGCGGTGGCACATTCTGGGGTGTACCACGGAGGGCAGTTTTGTTTCTGTTGGAATTTCTTGGAAGGTATGAAGCTGTCAATACCAATCGTTAACCAATCAGTTAAATCGGATACTATACAGGACACATTCTTTTCAAACATGGAATGCAGAGGAATTTCTGATAAGAAAGATCTGAGGCTGTCAGTCAGCCATCGAGTATCGATACACTGTGCAATGGAGAGGGACTTCAGAAGTCTTGTTACACTTTGTTTTGATCATAATTGAGGCATTGGAGTGAGCGAAGACAGAACAGTGGATGAACACAGTTCAGGACAAGTTGTCGGGAAAAGATAAAAAGAGACTTGCAAAATGTCCGTCAGTATCGGGTATGCCAGTAGGTTTGTCAACAGTCTTTATTAAATCATAAACTAGGGAAAAATCGTGACAAAACCTTCCTTCAGTCTTGTTTGAGTGGTCTAGCCATTCAACATTGTGAACATTGAAGTCACCACAGACATGAATGCTAACAAAAGGGTGAGCAGACAGGATCTTGTCATTTGCTCAATGACAGTAACCCCATCGTCGAGGGGACGATAAAGAGCAAAGATAGAAACGGTGCTGTGCATAAGTGCAACGCGGAAACACATATAGGGCAACTTAGGATTTTCACAGGAAGTGTTCCTATCACATGAAAAGCCGTCCATGATGTAGGCACAGATTCTGTGACTATGGCTGTGTCGGTGGTCGGGTTTTGAGGTCATGTTTGAATAACCAGTGATCATCAAGTTACGGTAAAGTTGTTTTAATGTCTATTTCTAAAATTATTGGATGTAAATAGCTTCCAAAACATTCAATATTTTAATACATTAAGAATAGTAAAAGAATTTAAAGGCATGAAAATTGAATTTCAAGAAATTATTTATTAAAATGGCTGACTTGTTTTTAAAAAAACAGAAATGCATTCTCGTGGAATTAATTAAATAATTATTTGTAAATAAATTATATTTTCTAAATAGAATTTTTATTTCATTAAGTAATTCATTAAAATGGCTGACATGTTTTCTAAGAAACTGGAATGCATTCGACTGGAGTTAATTTCTTAATTTCATTTTTCTTTGTAAAAACAATATTTTTTCTAAAGAGGAATTTAAAAGATTTTTGTTATTTCAATAAATAATGTGTAAGTCACATAAGTGTTCGGTTTGATGCCAAAGAGTAAACAATAAAATTAAATATCATCCCTTTTAATTAGCAGCACTGTAACTGTTGCACTGTAAATGAAAGCTGAAAAATCTCAATGAAGTAGATTTTATAACTGAGTGGAATGTGGACTTTAATGAAAACAAACAACGGAGGTAATGTTACCAAAAGCAGACGCTTAGTCAGTGAAAATAAACTTGTACTACAGACTTTATTACAGCGTGTGTACCATATTACTGTGTTGTAAAAAAAGCGACCCATTAAATATAAAATAAAAAAACAGTATATTATGAAACCTCTAATGAATTTCAATATTTTAAAATATTTATTTAATGCTGGAATACGATGTCATGTTGATTTTGGTGAAGCGAATGATTCTGGAATAACAGAATAACGGAATGACTGGTAAGCAAAAATAACAAACCGAAGTCTGATTATTTTATCAAAATAACATTATTTAGTTGAAGGTTAAATATTGGAGTTGGAGGTATTAAATAACAGAGCAATTTAAGAAGTAAAATGATCATAAATATTTAATTTGATATAGATTCCTTTTTAAGGTAACTTACAATTTTTTAGTCTAAGTAATTGAAATTTGTTTGGTTACTGTTTAATTGTGTTTGGATGAAGAAGCCGAAAAGTGCGTCAGTTATTTTTATTAGTCATTCAGTAAGTCTGGTAGGATTAACGAATGCAGCGGTTGGGTAAATGTATAAAAGAATTGTATGCATTATCCAATGAAAACACGTCTCACAAACCAAAACATGTATAGAGAGGGAGCATACCTTGTTTTGTATGAGTATTTAGTGTAAAAATTAATGTGTGAATATGAAATAATAACGGTGCTACAGAAGTATGTGTCTTACAAAATGTCTTTCCGGTGTATGTCGGTGGAGTGATAGTGAAGCAGCCATCTATATTGGGTTAGAGAATATAATTATAATCTTGAAGGTCATATTCTTGACATATAACTTCAATTAAAAAAATACTTGCTTGTTTTCTCTCGAACTTGCAATAATAATTGAGAACACAGATGGTGTGTATTATTTGTTTTTATTTAACATTTTTTTTTATTTTAAAATCTAACTGGAGTAAATTTATATATTTTAATATTTAAATATGAAATCTAACTGGAGTAAATTTATATATTTTAATATGAAAAAACAAATATTTGTTAATAAAAAAAGATACATTTTATTTATTGTATGCAATTTAAAAGAAAGAATTATCTCCTTTACTTTTTATTCGTCTGAAAAGAAAAAAATAGGAATAGGATAGAATAGGACATTGAAAATATAAATATACTTTCAAATATCCTAGCCTAGTCTTTTTCACTCTTTCCTTTTCGTATTATTTTTGCTCATCGTTCCTTCTGCTGCTAGCTTCCCGGTTTTCACTGTTCCGTTTTTCTGTTTAATGCATTTACGAATGTCATTGAATCACTTATTTAAATCTATATTTTATATTCTACACCTATACACCTATTGTCAGTGCTAGTTTAGTATTATTAGACTGGGTTAGTTTTCAGGAGAGCTAGAGAAACATACAAGATTATAGCTTACTCGATGTATTCACTTAGTATTGTCCATGTGGAGATATATTGCTGGTCGAAAAGTTTCTTATGAAGAAATATTTTTGCCTTGAATGAAAAGTTTAAAATAAAATTTTAATATGAGGTTAAGTAATAAAAAAAAGTTGCGGTCGTGTTTTTTAAATAACAATTTAATCCACAGGGATAGCAAGAACTTGTGGCATAACGGATAAAGTACTAAGTAAAATTCAGTTCTAGTTGCAGTCATCTGGAGGTTGAAGGTTCAATCCTCAGTGCGGGTGATACTAGAAATTGCGAATTACTGAAGACTTATACCCCCGTGAATTAAATAAAGGGTTCCGTTCCGTTCAGATTTTCGTGCAGATTCCCGAGTTCGACAAAGATTCCCGAGTTCGACAAGATACACCTGAAGAAGGTCGGAGGTTACATCATGAAGAGTTCTTTGAAGATTTAATAATTTTAACATCTGGTATTATTTTTTTCATTTTTATCCTTAAAAAATATGTTTATTTTGTAGGATGTAATAATATTTATAACTTGTGGGGATGAAACTGGAACTGGTTCGTTTCTCCTATATGGTAAAGAAGATGTTATTTCTAAGCTTGGACCTGGGTTTGTAAATTTTGGAAATCATTGCAAAATCATAAACTGAAATGTATGTTAAACTGAAAAATGTTATTTTACAGAAATTAAAAGTTGCACAATATCAGATTTTTTTTTTTTTTGTATTTAAGATTGTCAATGTTTTTTTATCTGTTCAAGAAACGATGCTATTTTGTCAACTTTTTAATTTATATTCCGAATTAACGACTAGGCGAATATTTGAAAATCTTGAAAAAAAAAAAGCTTCTAACGAACAGCTGTAAAACGGAAAATGGCTAAAACGAATTCGTTTTATTCAACTATTTTCAATCTTAAAAATACCAATAAAAATAAATTATTTAAATGTTTAAACCTTTTTTAAATACATTCTTCACTGAGATATTCTTTGTTTAATTTTATTTTTGTTTTATAAAACGAAGAAAATCTATTTAAAATTTTTTTTTAAATTCCGTTTCTTTACGTTCTAATGTGTTTCGGTTATTTTATGGACTTCACCGATAATTGCTCCTAGTGACCCCAGATGGAATCGAAGGAAAATTTCAATGGTGTCTGTAAAAAATGCAATCCTTATTGAAACATTTGAATTTTCTAACTATTTACTTATCGATTTTTATAACACACAGACAAACATTGACTTTTATATAGATTCAGTAACTAGGAGTGGCTGTGTCATTCATACGCACAAGATTTACCTTGAGATGTTTTTTTTTAATCTCAACTGAAGATGCATCTTATAGGTAAGAAAAATTAGAATGCGGAAAACATTAAGAGAAAGAAGTTTCCAAGTTTCAAATTATTATTTGGACTCATCTGTTCTCATCTTGGATGTTATTCTCACAACGTTTCGGCTGATGTAATTGTTGAGCTTCTTGTTACATCGACCGAAATGTCGTGAGAATAACATCCAATAAATAATACAAAATTATAAATCCTCGTCTATAAAATTCTGAAACATAATATTCTCATCTTGGGTTTTATATTCACAACATCTCAGGCGATGTAACCACTGAATTTATCTATCTATGGATATAATTTAATAAGATATTTACATATAGAATTATGCCATACCAATCAGTTTCATGCTGTAACACTTATTAGATTATGTAAAAGATATTGATGAAACTGATTGGTATGGCATAATTCTAGATGAAAATATCTTATTAAATAATAAATATACTGTCTTTTACCCAGGTAATTTAGCAATCTGGTTATTTTTTCTACAAAAATTGTTTATATCACACACCCACATTATATATATATAAATCTGATTGGTTGACTAGCTAGCCGTGTATATAAAAACACCCGGCAAAACTAAGTCCGTACATTTTAGCCTGAAGATCCCCCCCTCCCAGAATGAAACGCGAGAGCCTCTGTGTAGCTTAATTGCCATACATATATTTTCATAACTTACTACTTATGTATCGAGCACTGTTGAAGTAAATACTGAAAATTGATACATAAAAAATTATATCTCCTTATAAAATTTGATGTGGATACATGAAATAGTAATATATATATAGCATAATATAAAATGAAATAATAAAATAAGGTGCGAATCAAATTTTATTATAATTCAAAATTCAGGCAAAGTAACTCAAAGTCCTTAACTCATGAGTTTTCAAAGATAATTCTTCTCCTCAGAGGACCATTACTGAAGTGACGTTACTGCAGGTGATAAAATTACACTTTGAAAATATATAAAAATATATACAAAAATACATAAAAGTACATAACACATCAAATATATCAAGCCAAAAACATACTTATTTGTTAAAGTTATAAAATCCATCCACGTCATACAAATTAAAACATAGTCAATGAAAGATGTCCAAGAGGTTGACTGAATATAGATCCAGGCATTGAGTGATAGTCCAAAGGCGGAAAAATTGAAAGAACTGAAAAACCGAAAAATTCATCCAGTCGAGAAATGGGTCCGCAATCAATGCAGTAAATTCAGTAATTAATGCTATTAATGCTCTATCTAGTATATTGAGCTTCAGTCTTTATCCGGATGTTTTACTAATTAAAAGATATTAGTTGCCTCTTATATCTTTTGTTGGATTTACTTCATATATATATATATATATATATATATATATATATATATATATATAAAGATAGAAAGAGAGAGAGAAAGAGGGAGGGAGAAAGAAAGAGAGAGAGTGAAAGAGAATATAGTTATCCACGTAAACGTATTTCACATCTCTTCAGTGTGGCTGATTATGGCAAGATTCAAACCCACAACCACATTGTCCGTAGTCAGAGATGTTACCGCATAACTCAGCAGTACCATCTCGGACTACAGACAATGTGGTTGTGGATTCGAATCTTGCCATAGTCAGTGAAACACATGTACATGGATAACTATATTTTATCTATAAATAAATATATACGTCCCTACGACATAATGCATGTAAGGGCGTTAACTCTCTCTCGATCACTTAGGAAGTGAATCACCATAAGATACCTTTTATAGGCTGTCATTATCGGCAAATAAACAACAACAGACATAACTAATATATATATATATATATATATATATATATATATATATATATATATATATATATATATATATATATATATTTATACACTAGAACAATATCTGTCCCAGGCAGGTAAAATTAATTCCCTGGACAGAATAGTTTTGCACCACTTTTATGTCCACTTACGAATATAAAAATAAAGATATGATACTAAACCTTATGTCTAGAATCTTTATTCTAATTTTGATCAAAATTTATTACATGATTTTGATTCTAGAAAATTTCTCAAATTTAAGCCGTAAGCTTAAGCGTCTTAAGAAGAAATTGAAATTTAGGGAATCTTGCTTAATTGGTGTCTAATGACTAATAACTTTAATGCAAATTTGAAATATTTGAATGGGAGGCTGTGCTCATATTATGCTTCCTAAATACTCCAAAGAAACTGAAATTTGGGGAATATTTATTAATTTATGTCTAATACCTATAAATAGTTATTTCTGAATTCTATATCCCAACCCTTCTCCCAGCAAATTGTCTATGGTGTCACTTTGTCTGTACAACACAATGAATCTGTAGTTCTCATATTGTCATCTACTTCCGCATTACCGTCGTATTGTCATCTATTTTTGTATTGTCATTCACTTTTGCACCACTTTCATATTGTCATTTACTTCCAGTGGTCCCGGCTTGATGGTAGTCTATAGTATCACAAGACACCGAGTGATAGATAATATCACAAGTTGTAATTGAAGGGAATTTAATTATATTTACCCATTTCTTTTTCACACTAAACTGGCTGGTTTGTGATACCTACTACCAGTGCCTATTAGATAGTAGTACCTTTCCAATATCTCATGCGTCTAAGGATGATTTGGGTTTCCTCTCTCAATTGCTGTAAGACTAGACAATGAATCCGAGGAAATTACGTATTATGACAGTTTGTAATTCAGCTGGAATGATTTTTTAAACTATGTTAATAAATATGTTTGTCAAAATATCATTACTTTTGGGATGAGAGTGGGGTTTGCTGATACGAACGAATCAATATTCGTGTGTGCATTTTATGCTTCATTTAAGATGCATTGATATTTTGATTGATGTTTACGGACTTAAAATCAATTCAATATTAAAAGAAGCAAAATTCAGTCAGCCTTTTTTTTTTAATCCCAATACTGCACAGATGTTGGATATATATATATATATATATATATATATATATATTTGTTTTGTTTTTTATAAAGAGTTGCGTACTCTCTAAAAATTCTGGAACAATGCCAATTATTTATTGTAAGCTCAATGAGCGTCGGTAACAGGATTCAGAGCAGATATATATGTTCATTGATGTTACTCAAACATTTATTTGCTATAGATTCATCAAAACAGAGATTTTTTCCGTTGGTGTATTTTTATTTATTTGCATAAAAAGAAATCATCCCTACGCGCATTTCATTACTAGGGCAAAAGGAATTTTTTTTAATTTATTTTCCATACACACTTGTCCTTTAATTGAATCTCTTGACAACGTTGGGTGTGAACGAATGACTATTTTCAACTGGTGTATCTTATGAAACGTTTTACCACCTTCTACCTACACCCATTCATAACCATTGTAGAGGCTTGGGAACCAATTAGGTTGCTTAACGGAGGATTTTGGCTAATTTGGGCTATTTTTCACTAGTTTTTGGCTATTTTACATTCATGAAAACCCTTTCACAGCCTGAAAATGGTCCTAAATTACAGTACTATATCAGATTTAACCATCTATATTTATTCATAGCTTTTGAGGATGTTTTAGGACCTGCAATGTCGCATGAAGCCACTTTTTCACCGAAAAATGATGGATTTTGAGTCCCGTGGAGCCCTAATGGCTATTTTTGGCCTGAATTTTGCAAAATTGTCAAAATGTTTGATTGTTTAGTGTTATCTATGTATAAATGAACACAAAAAAATACTACTCGCATGAATCTGAAATTTTCACCCATTACGTCCCACCCCTACTAGAAGTGATTTTTTTCTTTTGTCCCCCCCCCCCTTTTTTGTCTAGTTCTTTTTGTCTAATTTTTTTACCCTGAAGAATTGCAGAGCATAGAAATAAAGCCAAATTGGTTTATTTAAATTCCTTGTTGGAGGATGTCCGTTGGTTGCGGCCTACGAACAACGCCCAGCACATCAACCTGGCTGAGTTAGATGCTGTGATGAAGATGGTTAACCTAGTACTACAGTTGCAGGCAAAGAGGTTGCACTTGCCTACTGACTCCCTTTGCGTCTATCACTGGGTGTCCGACACGCTGACTGGGAAAGCAATAACACGCACCAAGGCAGCAAGCGAGATGTTGATAAGACGAAGGTTAGATACCTTAATGAGTCTAGTCTGCGAATATGACCTGGTAGTCAGTGTAACATTGGTCCCATTGTACTGCAACCTGGCTGACCAGCTGACACAAGTGCCTCACAAATGATACGATGCAATAAAGATGGGTACCAAGCCTGTTTATCAAACATACGCTGCTACAGTGAGTGCGCTGAGCCAGCAGCAGATAGAAAACATCCACACACAGAGCGGACGGACATCCAGGCGTCAAGAGGACTCTGTATTTCGTGAGACACGTAAACCCACCAGTGGCCAAATCAGAGATGAAACAAGTCATCAAGCACTGTAAGATGTGTCAGTCAATTGACCCAGCACTGGCGTGGTGGTGAAAAAGATGACTGGAAGCAAGTGATGCATGGCAAAGGAGTGAGAATGGATATCACACATTATAATGCCAACCATTTTCTTACTCTCATCGACTGTGGACCAACCTATTTTGCAGTTTGGCGACCAAGACTCAATAAGCGTTAATCTACAACTATTGTTCGTCTTTTACAAAAGGGGAGCACTGCATGAGATTTTGGCCGATAACAAACTAGCATTTTGCAGCCAGCAAGTAAGACAGTTTTTATGTGAATGGGGAGTTGAATTGTGGTTGCGCTTACTTACCATCAGGCAATGGCATCGCGAAAAGAAGCCACCGCAGCATAAAGAGGATTGCTGCCAGGAAGAAGTGCTCTGTTGGGGAAGCAACATACTGTTACGCTAAAAAATGGCGTGTCTCCGGCAACCATATCCGCGAATTCCATCTACATGTATGGGACTCAGGTAAAAGCAATCGACATTGTGCAGTCACTTGACGACAAGAAGATGGATGGGTTATATGATGAGAGATCATGTCTGGGTGAAACCGCCAGACTGTCGATGTACCACCAAATTCAAACAGGGACGAGTGACTGTCATTGTCAGTCAGCAATCTGAAATCGTGTGGCCATTATGACATGCTTCTAAAGTTCTGCTTCATCTCTGATGATAGTTCGGGTGCACTAAAGTAACTATTTTATCATTGTCGCCTCTATGCTTATGGATGTCCTCAAGAGTTGCTTCACTCGAATGGGGAGTTCGGCCACAAATGCGTATATGAAAGTCTGTTCGGACAACCCTCCAAACAGAACGGTCAGCTTCTTCAATGCAGCAAAGAAGACATTCACTGTCTCGCTTGCCAATAGTTTCTGGGTAGTAAAACGTTTGTATGCTGTGCAGGGGTCTATCATAAAAGCTTTGTAGAGCACAGCCTTCGTCTGGTTGACATTAGCCTTATCATTCTCGCTTAGCTGCTGGTAAACATCCAGAGTGCCTCCCGTTAATCGAAGGGGAATGACAACACCACAGACGTAGATCCGTCAAACTCAGGGATGAGTTTTAGGTTGGACTTTGTGTCCGCCATTATGTCACAAATAAACAGCATAGAAATGCCGGAATAGCTTGTAGTCGTGAAAATTGAATTCCTTTTTCCTTATCTTTCTTTTTGTTCTCTTTCTCATGACTCAATGTGGTCCTAACGTCAACTTTTGTCTTCTGATCCCCGGAGCAAAGTCTCTACTCTTTTTATGACAACGAGAATTCGCCCATGCAAAACAATACTCATTTGCATACGTGGACTCTCGTCACGTCACAAAAGTTACAAGTTTCCATTTTGCAACTGAAACACTTTGGGTTCAATCCCCGATGAACAATACACGGCGAGATCCTCATTCGTTTTCCCTGTGGACCTGCATGCAATAAGTATTAAAAAGGAAACATTTAATAAAAGGAGGTTGTGCAAAGATGCTTTACAAAAATATTTTTTTTAATATTTAAAAAAAGAATTAGATTGTATCAAAAAAATATTGTTTTTAATTTTGGATTTTTTGCTATAAAAATCTTTAATTTATCATAAACAATAAAACCAGGAGTAAAAAGTTTTTTAAAAATCGGTGTTAATACAAAATGCTTCCTTTTGGTTGTTGTTTATTCTGGAGTATTTCAAATCTATTCGATGCCTTTATATATATATCAAAGTTTGGAGACGTGGGATCAACAGTGCATGATGACTAATAGTTTCTTGCCTCGCATTCTTCAGATCATGTGATTTACTCTCCTTTAATACTATTTAGTACTTAAGGAAGTTTTGTTATGGGATGGGGTCATCCTCATCCGGTTTTTGACTAATTAATTAGTTTGTTTACATTTGCATAGTTTATTTTTGTGGACTACTTTTTTTTTATTTTATTTGTTCATTCATTTTCCTGTTTTGAGAATTTATTTTGTTTATATTATTTATTTGTTTATTTAAGGCAGGAAATTATTATGTTTTGGAATTTTTGAGATGAGGATTAATAATTTGAATTAATTGGACTAAATTTTCTCATCTTGGGTGTTATTCTCACAACGTTTCGGGCGATGTAACCTTCGGTCTACTTCAGATGCATTTTGTCACATTCAGGAATCTACAAAATTTCAAATGGAACGCTTTACTTAATGCACGGGGTGGAGGGGGGGGGTAGCTTGCTCTCGTTCTGTCAGTCATGATCGGGTAGAAATCTTAAGTAATTCGTAATTATATTCTTAGTATCGCCCATATTGACAATTGACCCTTCAACTTCCAAAAGACTGTCACTTAGAACTGATTATTACAACATGGTGCAATGGATAAAAGTACTAAGTGACATAAGTTTCAAGATGAGAACAGTAGTCTGAATAATCCAAATAATATTAAAGAACATACTTAACATGAAAGTAATGTCCATCTACTATAATTACTACTACTACTACTATAAATAATGATATGCTTATGCTCTGGTTCATAGTTCCTTATCATTTATGACTAAACAAAACTAATTAAAAAGGATCATAGCCTCTGATTATTTAAACGTTAACGTGTTGAACAAAACAAATTCGAAAGTACTTATCTGAATAATCTAAATAATACAGGAAATTACTCATCACCATTTGTTGTTTTCCCGTTCAAACTTAGATATACATTAGTCTTTCTCTTCTCTATCTTTATTTCGTATGGGAGATGCTCAACTGAGCTCCAATTTCTGATTCTTCCTTGTAAGACATTCATAGCAAAAACTTGTCTTTCTATCACAAGTGAAAAGGACTTTTCTTTTTCCCTCTGTGTTCCTAGAGTCAGGCAGAATTTCCATGAACAAAGTTTCTTTCCAAGAATTTCATAAGAAATAAAATCATTTTCAATCCTCTCATAATATTCTTCATCATTACACTGACAATCCATCAATCTCTTTAATCCTTATCCTTAAATGGCTTTTGGCCTTGATAAGTCATGACTTGTTAATAAAAAATAGAACATTGATGACCCGCCGTGACCGTTTGGGTTAAGTTAAAATATATTGATAGAATTAACTTAAAACCAATATTTTTCAAAAGTGCTCAATACAAAAAAGAAATGCAGATTAATCTGCATATTGTTCTGTTTACATAAATTTTATGTGGGTCACTTAACTCACCCTGTTTTTTGTGCCTTGGTGAGAAACTGGAAATTATGAATTTTAAAGACAGAGAAAAATTACTTAATGTTAAACAAGAAATGGCTCCGAATTGCAGACATTTCAACTAGTATATACTGAACAGATTTTGAATTACAAGCATTGCTATCCACTAATAGCTGAAATTATGCTGCCCCCAACCCTACTATTATACTACCTTTTATTTTATTTTATTTTTATTTTAATATTATACTACCTTTGGTTTTATTTTATTTTTAATTTTATTTTTAATTTTATTTTATTATTTCATATTATTCTATGTTACTATATCTCACCTTAGTGTAGGTTTTGATTTTATCTATTTACTCTTGTTTTTTTTTCTTTGTTTTTCTTTGCTTCCTATGCTATACTTAACCTTTAAGTTTATATTGAACCTGCATTTTAGTTTATTTAATGCTAGGTTGTGTTTATTTAGCCGAGACTTAGTCATTATATAATACACTTATATGTTGGATTTTATTTTATTTTGTTTGTTTGCCTTCGAAATGTTTGCTTTGTGTTCCTTGAAATAATGCTAGTGCCGGTCCAAACGTAAACAAATTGAATTAGAATTAATATATAAGATGGGTAATGTGGGATACTGAGGCATGGAATGTCATCATCTTGTGCCTATAGGCTGTATGATATATCCATAAGATTATGGAATCACAGCACATGGAGAGGTATAAAAGTATGAGCATGTATATAAATAAATTTACAGGAAGAATATCGGTAGATGTATTCCTTAATACATCGCCCCTGTATTTTATAAGAACAGTGTGTATTTCATAAGAACAGCATGTATATGTGAGGAAGTTGAGTAGATGTATACGCTTGCATGGGGGAGGATAAAAGTGTGGGTGGGTGCATAGTATATGTGATGATATGTATGTATGTATCGGAATATGGAAACTTAGGGATGTATTGTTCGATAGAAATGTGTAAATATTGACCAGTATATATATATATTATAGTGTACAAATGGGTGTGTATAAAGTTGCAGGTTTCATTTCGTAATGCAATTCTAGGCTAATGTACTTATTTGATTGTATGTCTATATCTATAAATGCGAATAAATGCGGTTTGTATTCGTATTTGGGTTTAATTATTGTGTTTACAGAGATAGGTATGTTTAGATGTGAAAATAGATATGTGTCTGTATATATGTATATGTACGATGATCCATATGTATATGGATATATATGTATGCATATGCGTGTATACGGGTTGTTATATATGTGAGAATATGAATAAAGTTTATATATAGGTCAGTTTGGAAAGAACTAATCCGCTGAGTGTTAAAATATTTGATCTCGCACGAATATGATTATACTGCTGCGACGTTGAAGATACTTGCAAGTGGGTAATAAAATGTATAAAAGGATTTGAAAGTGGTCAAACGTACTCAATAAACTTAAATGATAAAAAGTAAAAGAAAGCAATCAGTGTGAATGTGTAATTTGATATGAATCTTGCCCATTTAATTATGCACCTATCCCCTCCTAACCGGGGTAATACATAGAATCAGGAAGTTTGTTATTTCTCATTTCATTTTTTCTAATAGTCTGAGGAAGTTGTCTCTCAAAAGAGGGTGCAGCTGAAACATGTATGCACATATGTAACCAAAAATGTTTGTATAAATAATAATTTATAATATATATATATATATATATATATATATATATATATAATTTATATTTAAAATATAAGCAGGCAAGCAATCGGGCCATATGAAAACCTACTGACTACTGTGAAGAAGAAGAAAATGAAGTGGTATGGCCATGTCATGCATTCATCTGTCTCGCAAAGACAGTCCTGCAAGGAACTGTCATGGGGGGGGGGGAAGAGGTAGGAAGACATGGTTGAATTCAACGGTTTTTATTTGTTTTATTGAACAAATTCTAAAAAAAACAAAAAAACAACAAAAAAAAAAACAAAACAAAAAAACACAGATTGTACATGAGGAAAACGGAGCTGTGGATTTGATAGACGAAACGCTAAACTCTGATTCCGACTCATGGAATTTTAAAAGGTCCAGCTCAGACTCAGTCCCGTATTCTGATTTTGACTCTGAATCTACACTCCTGCACCATACGGTGTGTATTTAGCTACTAGTGGTGGAACAGAAAACAACTATTTTAAATTTTAGCAATTGAAACTTTTTGCTTCGACCAAATCATCTGATAGGGCTGTTAATTGATAGCAAAAAATGGATATCAGTTTAATCGTTAACATAATGAATGAGAAGAAAAAGCTTTGGTCTGTGTAAGAAAAGATTGTAACGTTCAATGATAGTCAGATTCCAGTTAGATAAGTTTCCGAATCGATAAGATGCAAATCGCTTCAGGGTAAAGGATAAGAAGGATTGATCGGCTAGGCAGAACTAACACGCAAGCATGTAGATACAACCACACCAACCCCCTATCTTTCATATATATACAGAGAGAGAGAGAGAGAGAGACTTAAAGTATAAGTTTTTATTCATGCAAACATTTTTGCTACATGTGTGCATACATGTTTCAGCTGCAGCTTTATTCAAAGTCCAGCTTCCTCAGGCCATAGTGAATATACTGAAAAGTTGTGGGCTGAGGAAGCTGGACTTTGAATAAAGTCGCAGCTGAAACATGTATGCACATATGTAGCCTAAAATATTTGTATAAATAAAAATCTATACTAAAATATAGCTCTAATTGTTATTGAGCACTATCTAAAAAAACATCTACAACCATCAAAAAAAGACTATATCTATTTATTTAAAAGTAGGTATATCTATATCTTTTTATATTTCTATGTATAGAATTCACTCCTAAACTAATTAACCGATCATTATGAATTTTGAGACACAGCTGAGAGGAATAAGGGTTGGTAATGTGGGCTAGGAGGCAAAGAATGCTTAACTGGTGCTTAAATTAATCAAATTCAATGCAAATCTGAAATATTTGAATTTTCAAATTGGAGGTTCTGCTCATATTATACCTCTTAAAAACCTTTAAAATACTCCAAAGAAACTGAAATTTGAGGAATATTTATTAAGTGATGTCTAATACCCATTGTTAATTTTTTTTTTTAATCGAAGGTATCTGAATTTTTACGAAAGGCTACCACTCCCTTTGCATGAAACTAAGTTAAACTAAATATAGCTCGCATTTGCGTATCATATGCCTAGCAGCTGTATTCCAAAATTCACAATGATGCGTTAGTTTAGGAGTGAATCCTGCACATACAAATATATAAACATACCTACTTCATAAAAATATATTTCATCATCATCATATTCAGTTTAACAACCGTTTTACATGCTGGCATGCATTAGACAGCTTTAAGAAATTGACTTCCAAAGTAAGTTATCTCCGGCCAGGTCTTTATTCATCCCTCTTTCAAGTCCATTTTTATCACTCCCTCCCACATGTGAACTCAACTGTCTACATCTACTAACCCAAGAACTCTCATCCATCAAAGTCTCCTGTTCTGTACACATCTTTAAAAAATTGACTTACAAACTAACCTCTAACCTATCTCTGCCCAGATCTTTATTTATCCCTCTTTCTCTCAAGTCCATTTTTATCCTTTCCTTGGCCTTCCCCTGTGAACTAGACCTGCGATCTCAACTGTTCTACACCTACCTATCCAAGAACTCTCAGCCATTCTTTCAACATGACCATACCATCAAAGTCTCGTGTTCTGCACACATCTCCCTATACTCTCCAAATTTGATCTTCCTCTGAGGTCATCAGATTGTAGCTTGTATTTAAGAATCACATTACACATCCATTGTATCATTCTCAAATCATTGTTCTCCATGCAACGCATGTCCTCAACCCTCATTGGTCAGGTTTCACTTCTAAGCATCATCAAACTGCGTACACATGCTTGATAGACTCTTCCCTTGGCCAACAGTGGTAACACTTTTTTGGTTAGTAATGGCAGAAGTTCCCTGAACTTACTTCATCCACTCCTAACTCTTAAAATCACACTAGCACCTGCTCCATCCTGTGCTCCGACAGTATCACCATGGTAACACAACTTCTCAACAACCTTAATAGCTTTGCTATGCAGATATACTTGTCCACATCTGAATCTTCATCCATTTCCATTGTCTTACACTTCTTGCACATAAACTGGTTATCCTCTCGCAACCTACCAGTAATTCCACTGCACGTCTTGTGTACCCAAAATATAGAAAGATATGTTTGATAAATATTTACACAGAAGTAAATGTGTATCACTAAACAATAATGAATAACATGAAGTTATTATGAACCTAACCCTAAGCTAACACTCAAATAACCCTAACCTAACTAAGTTTTAGATTTATTCAGTTCATATTGTGTAGAAGCATTGGAACTTGATTCGGTTTTCTTACGTCACAACTTCAAATTTCTGGATACTTATTCCTAAAAAAGGACAAAAAAATTGCCCCCCCCCCCATCCACACACAAAAATGTATCCAAAAATATTAAATATGTTTTCGTACTTCATTCTATTGTAGGAAACAAAAATCCCCCTCTCCAATAAAATATAAGCTTAGTTAATACACACATCCATCCATCTACTTTTATGTTAAATTTATTTATATAGGAAAGTGATCCCCCACTCTAAAACTTAAAATATTTAATTTGGGGGACAAAATCCATTTTGTACAGATATTTTTTAATAGTTAAATCATTCTTTTATTTTCCCCTCGGGCAACGCCAGGTCACAGATCCTGCTAGTAAATATATAAAAATATATTTGATAGATATTCACGCAGAAATAAATGTGTATCAGTAAACAATAGTGAATAACATGAAGCTATTATGCAAAACCAAAGAATCACTTTCATGCAACAATTACTCACTCCAACCTCTGCACATGCATGTGCGAGTATATATGTAGATACTAGTGGTATTTACCTGGTGTTGCCCAGGTGGAGATATATTGCTGGGTGAACGGCTTCTTTAGGAAAAACAAATATAGTAATGTTTAAATTTGTTGTCTTGCAATTCGCATTCAAAAATGCAGTTGAAATGAATAAAAAGTGTACGTTTAATTTTATGTGATGCAGCTTCGAACATATTACAAATATTCCTAGGTAATATATGTAAATTTTTCCGTAAAGATATCTTTCTAAGGCAGATCAGAAAAAATAGAATAAAGATTAGAGAAAAAAAATTAGAAAAAGAAAAAAAAAGAAAAAAGAAAAGAGAATGAAAAAAATTAGAATACTAAAAAAATTCAATATTTAGGATTATTAAAAATACCTCTAAGGACATAAACTCATAATTATTTTAATTCAGAGTCATTCCCCATTAGGCCCTTTTTATTTTCACCTTATTAAATCTAATTCTAATGTATTCATTTTCACTCATAAAAAAATATTTTTATTTAATTAAAGAATTAAAGATTATAATATTTGATAAATACCTCAAAATTTCCAATCTATAATAAAATATACAACCCACCAAGATAATACTATAATCTCCAATCTATAGGCTATGCATGCATTTCAAACTTGGCCTATATATTATTTTTAGTTTTATTCTAACAATTATGTATTTAATGTACTAATATGAAGTATTTATATTCTTTATTTTCCCCAAAAAGATTACTACTTTTAATTCAAATGCCTTGAGTATACGTTTAAGATATTATTGTGGATTTTAAATGAGGTCTAAAAGTGCGAATTTTAAGCGATGCATACAGTTTTGAAGGACTTTATATTTTTTGTTAATCAAGTTATCCTTAGATGTTATTATGTGATAAGATTTTAGGATACAAAGATTACATTTTTTAAATTTACCTGGGGAGTACTTATTTTCTCTACCAATAATAGAGCATTTCAATTCAATACTTCAGGGCAACGCCGGGTCGGGACTGCTAGTAATGTATAAAATACAAACTATGGATTGTGCCAAGAAATGTTAATTGCAATCATAAAAGTTGTTAATTGTTAATAGCACAGCATTGTCCCTGCATTTGGATGAGCATTTTATTCCTGCTAGTCAGACATATTACACGCTGGAATCAAACACCTATCAATTTCGGACAGGATACGTACATAGACCTCACCAGATGTCGCAATAATGATCCCTTGATCACATGTGCTGCATGATGGCTGCTGTAGAACACTATGAACCGTCTAAATATACAACTCCTATACTAATACACCCATTCAGAAATGCCTCAAATTGTAAAAAAGAAAGAGAAGAGAGAGGAGAGAGAGATGGGAGCGCATGAGAACAAATGATTATTATCTGTTATATAAAGAAAAGTTGTCTTTTTATGTTTCATTTTATTTCAGTCGAAGTTCTCAGAAATCAAAGGGTCCCTTCCTGGGGCTAACACTTGATCTCTATGTGAGATACATAGATATTCGAATATTCCATTAAATTTCTCCTTTACCTGTCAAATGTTGAGTTGGTAAAGAAGTTAACAATATTAATTTTCCTCTCCCCAATTGACCAGTTAACTATGTTATAGTATATCTTCCTTGTGGTCTCTTGGTCTTACCGGATTCAAGGACAAGAATTCATCTTGTCTGGTAGAGTATCCAGCTGTGCTGTTACTTGAGTAAACATTACTTGGAGAAGGTGCACTATTCCTCGTATGAGCCAGTGTCTAGCCATGTCGAGGAGATCTTATGTGGGCATTGAATATTATGTTATTTTGAATATTTGGTTAGGGTTTACTTGTAGGGGGAAGCATCCTCACAAACCCTTATACAGAGAGACCAAAGACACTCGAGGATAGTGTCTAGTAGGTAATTCAAACTGTGTGTGTTCAGCTAACTGTCAAAAACTACAATGACACATCTACAAACCCGATATATTCTTTTTCAGCATTGCCGCTGACAAAATATAGGCACATTTTTCTTTTTAATATTCATTGTTTTGAGGGTCACCAGGAACAGAATTAGTTGGGGGGGGGGGGCGACATTTAGAGCGATTTTTTAATTCTATTATGTAATAATCTCTCAGTTTTTAAAGAAATACGCTGCACAATTTTTAACTGTTCTATTTGGTTGTCCATAACCCCGGGTAACCACTCTAGCTATTTAGAAAGAAATATAATATAAGTAGCTGTACCTACCCGGCACTGTCGAGATGCAGTGAAGTCATTTTATTTATTATTTTATTTGTTTGCCAATTTCTTCAACTTATACAGGAAAAAAAGAAAATAAATAGTTGTAAGGGAGACAACTCATATATTTATCAATTAAAATATGAGTTATTCCCCTTGACGATTTCGATTTTTTTTCGGTCATGATTGAAAATTGTTTCCATTATCCCCCAGTTGTCTGGGTGGAACATCATTTTTTAAATAAACTGTAACGAAGTACGTTTTTATAGTGCCAATAACATGGTACAACAATAAAAAATGTTAAATTGGCTCCTCAGAGTATAAGTTTAAATGCTATGTAGGTCCAACTTTTAAAATCTCCCATGATAAATAACTTTAGCTTACTTTAAAATGAATGACGTGATAAAGGATGAATGGTAGCTTTTGGTAATAACACCATCATTAACATATGCAAACAAATTACTAACATGGCATATTTTAAGTTCAATAATGGCCATGAGAAACAAAATTTCAGGATCGTCAGAACAAAAATAAAATGACTGTTACTTGGACAATGTGTTTTCCTTCTATACCTACCTCACCCTGAAATCTGTCTTTCTCATCCTTTTTTGTTCACTTTATTTCCTAACCTTACCAACTACTTAAGCTTTCTCTATCTCCCACCAACCTAGGTGATGCACAACTGCATCTGAGAGCATTGAGGAGTGTAATGTCACCCCGAAGTTGCGGTTACTCCCAGCTCCATCCTGACTTGAAGTGGTAGTATCTTACAGGCCCCATCTACGAGTTAAATAGAATCTATCAATTACCTCTACAGGGTGACTTCCCAAAATGCCATCCATGAAATCGTTCCCCTCTCTCTCGTCTGTTTCCCCTCTTTCACCATCACTCTTAATTATTTACGCCATTCATCTAAATCAATCTTTTGTGGTACTTGTAAGCATTAGGTACACAAAAGTGGAGTGGGAGTACTAGTAGGTTGAGAAAAGAAAACCAGTTTATGTGCAGTTTAAATAGTTGTCACAAGCGAAAACTTTTTACCTACTATCATGATAGTCAAGTAATTGTAAGAAAAGAATAGGTTATATGTAGTTGTGAAAAATATAAATGTTTTTGTAACTGATTATGCTGCTTCCGTTCTTATAAGTCTGTGATATAATATCTGGGTTGTTTGATAAATTCTTCAGTACCTATATGTATCATTTAAGTAGAGTCATGTCAGTGAGTTGGATGACAGAGGCAAAGATAATTCCTCGGAGGAAAGCTTTCATAAAATCTGTGTCAATGTGCCTGTCGTTGCAGAAACTTGTATTGATGATGTTGTTTTGATGTATGTTAGTGTATTAGCCTCATGTAAAGTGTAGTAGTTTAGTGTTTTGGAGTATATTCCTGCATGTATTTAAGAAAAATGGGGTTACCTGTTGAAACAACTTTATGGTACTATTAAGGATAACGTCTAAATTGATGTTATTTTTTTTGCATCACATAAAATTAAATATATGCTTTTTATTCATTTCGACTAAATTTTTGAATGCGAATTGCAAGACAACAAATTTAAACATTACTATATTTCTTTTTCCTAAAGAAGCCTTTCACCCAGCAATATATCTCCACCTGGACAACACCAGGTAAATACCACTAGTATCTACATATATACTCGCACATGCATGTGCAGAGGTTGGAGTGAGTAATTGTTGCATGAAAGTGATTCTTTGGTTTTGCATAATAGCTTCATGTTATTCACTATTGTTTACTGATACACATTTACTTCTGTGTGAATATCTATCAAATATATTTTTATATATTTATATAAGCATTGGGTACACAAGGCGTGCAGTGGAATTACTGGTAGGTTAAGAAAGGATAACTAGTTTATGTGCAAGAAGTGTAAGACAATGCAAATGGACAAAGTATATCTGCATAGCAAAGCTATTAAGGTTTTCAAGAAGTTTTGTTACCTTGGTGATACTGTTGGAGCATAGGGTGGAGCAGGTGTTAGTGTGATTTCAAGAGTTAGGAGTGGATGGAGTAAGTTCAGGGAACTTCTGCCATTACTAACCAAAAAAGTGTTCCCACTGTTGGCCAAGGGAAAAGTCTATCAAGCATGTGTACACAGTTTGATGATGTATGGAAGTGAAACCTGGCCAATGAGGGTTGAGGGCATGCATTGCATGGAGAACAATGATATGAGAATGATACGATGGATGTGTAATGTGATTCTTAAATAAAGGCTACAATCTGATGACCTCAGATGAAGATTAAATTTGGAGAGTATAGGGAGATGTGTGCAGAACACAAGACTTTGATGGTATGGCCATTTTTAAAGAATGGATGAGAGTTCTTGGATAGGTAGATGTAGAACAGTTAAAGTAGCAGGTCCAGTTCATAGGGGAAGGCCAAAGAAAACATGGGAGGAAGTGATAAAAATTGTTTTGAAAGGGATAAATAAAGATCTGGCCAGAGATAGGTTAGTTTGAAGTCAATTTTTCAAAGCTCTCCAACACATGCCAGCATGTAAAACATACGTTAAACTGATGATGATGATGATGATGATGATGATGATGATAATGATGATGATTCGCCTAGGAGATATGCTGAATGCAGGTGGTGAATGTGAAGGCAGCATGGGCGAAATTTTGTGAGCTGTTGTTTCTGATAGCATCGTGATCTGTCCCTCTCTACATGTGGGGTAAGTTGTATAGCATAGCAGCTGTTTCAGGAGTGTTATATTATATGGCCTGACTGCAGTGCAATGACTTATCCATAATTAGACAGATCTGCAATGTGCAATCTGACTAAACCCAACACATTAGATCAGAGAATTTGCTGAAAGCACTTCATGTGCCCAGCATAGAAGTTATCCTAAGGACGACTCTATTACGCTGGTGCGTTTATTCTACTGGATTAACCGCTGCAGAAGTATGGACATCTTGAATTGCAGGGAAAATAACCAGCCAAAAAAGACTTGGAAGCAAGGGATTAGACAAGACCATACAGAGTGGAATTTGGATACAGTTGATCTGCTGAATCATGAGAACTTGAGAGTTAGCTCGCGAAATATCAGAAAACGTATGATCCCTGAACAAGGGAACAGTGATGTTTAGTGTGACTTTGAATTGTAGGTGTGGACCTTTCCTTCCTAAGATTTTCATGGATGGCTCTGTTTTTGATAAATCGACTCTGAAATTTCTTGGGTCTTCTTTCTCGTCAAATATTTCTTGTAAATTTAATTCTCTCCATTGTTCCAAAAACTTTCTCACACCTGAGACTATTCTCTATTTCTACAAATCCACTATCAGAGCTTATATGGAGTACTATTGTCATATTTGGGCTGGTGAATCTCTGTCCAATTTGAGGGTTCTTGATAAGGTTCAAAATCGTATCTATAATTTGGTTGGGCCCACCCTTTCTTTTTCTCTGCACGCTCTCTCTTACATATGTTATGTTGCTAGTCTCAGTCTCTTCTATAAGTACTATTATGGCATGTATTCTTCAGAATTGTCTGATTTATCCCCTGCTTCCTTTGTTCCAGCTCATTGGTTTAGTGGTCTTCATCAATTCGCTGTTCAGATACCTCTTCCTATTTCAGTAACTTCTTTCCAAGAACTACAAGCTTGTATAACTCTCTTCTTGCTGACTGTTGTCCTCTTACCTATAGCCTTGGCCTTTTCAAGACTAAGTTTCAAGAAGCAACTCTGTCTTTCATTCCTTTTAGTTCCTTACATCAAGTGGCTATATGCCTTGTCTGGAGCGACTTCTATAAAAAGATGAATAAAAGAGTCTCCTCCAACTACTTCTTTCAATGTGCATGATGCCCTTATCCAGTGACAAACAAGCACTATTACCAGCAAGCAAGGTCTATAGAGTTCCATACTTAGATTTTGGTTTAATTAAATCCTTTTAACATCACCATTTTGCTTGTTCACTACCTTTTGCAGCACCTGCCCATTGTTTTCTTTATCTTTCAGCAGTTATCAGACCAATCTAAGTAAACTAGGTTTTTGCAGGGAGGGAGGGAGGGAGGAGTCAGATGTAGAGGTTGGGTAAATAATCAGGTTTACCTTTTAAGAATTAAAAAAAATAATGATGTACCAAATTTTAGAAAAATAAAGAGACTTGTTTGCCTGTGGCAGAAACAGTTGCAGCGACTACTGTTTTTGATTGATAGTCAGCTGTGTGATAATTTAAGTGGATCTATGTTGATATGCGGTTGCGCCCACCCCAACCCCCACCCCTAGGACCGCCAGTCAAAGGAAGGGGTTGACTAAAGAGATGCAACGATTTATTCTCTACCTGTAGACACGTTTCTGGAGCTGAAACTCTCGAATCTATCGATTTCAACTTAAATTGAAACAAGACAAAAAAATAAATAAATAACTGCCAAGAATAAGGCATGAAAAACAATTTATCTGACATTTTGTCAACATTTAAAAAAGAAGAAAGGCGATTATGCATTTATTAATCCTACACATTTCAGATTTTTATAACAAAGTAGACGACCCGTGACCCAACGTGTCAACGATTGTATGTTGTACATTAGTGTATACATTTAGTTACCTTAATCGATTTGGAAGATAAATAGAAACTTAAGCTTCATTAGTTACATGGAATAAGGATTCTAGACATAAAGCTTAGAAGCTTGATTTTAATCTTCGTAAGTTGTGCAAGACTGTTCTGTTCAGGGAATTAATTTTACCCATCCTGAAACGAGTATTCTTCTAGTGTGTATATATATATATATATATATATATATATAATATTTATAAATAAATATTAAATTATTAATACCTACAGACGCTAGCGTTTCAAGCTTATTGCTCTCATCAGTGCAGGAAAGTAACAATTTCAGACGGTCGGGAGGCGCGAACCCGGTTCACAGAGTCAGCTTAGAATCTGCAAGCAGTCGCCATATCCACTCGGCCAACGGAAACTGTCAGTAATTAAGGGAAATTAAGATCTATATGTACCTAGAAGCGGGCACAGATAGAAGACTAGTCGAGAGTGTTCGACGAACGTATTCGGAACTTTGCATTAGAGCTTTTTGACAGTCTATTTTTAACATCCCCGAGAGTGCTCAACTTTAATCTCTTAAAGGGGCTTATATATATATATATATATATATATATATATAACAATAGTATAACATGTAGACACCTAATAGAATGCATGCTGATTTTGCGTGTATGGTTTTCTCACATTAGACTGAAGCCTCAATTAAACTCCTTGGTCTTATAGGTCATGTCTGGGGAAGCCCTCTGAATTTGTTGAGCTTCATTAGTTGCATAGTAGATACGTCTTTGCTAATACGATCCATTTCCACTGCACGAGATGCTAGGTGAACCTAAATGAAAACCCTGTCAACCATACCTAATAACCTTTTGCAACTGATATCTACACAAAAGCACGTTACTCCAAAATAATATGAAACAAAGATAGACAAGTTAATCTGAGCTGAAGGTTCGTATCGAATCTTCCAAAATGATCCATTTGGGTGTGCATGTGCCAAGATAAGCCTCATAACTAAAAGCATCGATACAAGTTTGTTTACATTTTCTTCCTTTTAGAACTAGACGACCCATGACCCATTCGGTCGACGTTATTACATTGTACATTAGTGTATACATTTAGTGTTGTAAATGAATTGTGAAGATAAATATATATTTTTCTATGGAAACATTGCTTATATATTATATACATAAATATTGCTTATATATCTATTATATACACGTGAAACCTGGCAGGGTTGAGGGCATGCATTGCATGGAGAGAAATGATATGAGAATGATACAATGGATGTGTAATGTCAGTCTTAAAGACAGGCTTGGTTCTGATGACTTCAGAGGAAGACTAACTCGTGGCAGTAGAGGGACATATATGCCGAAGAGTAGACTTTGATGGTATGGTCACGTGGAAAGAATGGATGAGAGTTCTTGGGTTAGCAGATGTAGCTTGATAGATCTTGCAGAGTACAAGAATAATGCAAAAGACTGCATAAAAAAGTGGGGAACTGTTGTATGAGCACATGCTTCAATGACATGTAAAGAAGGAGAAAAAGAAGTATAGTAAACCAGACACCCGCGAATAGCGAAAATCCGTGAATACATTTTGATGCCTCAAAGTTCACTAAAAATCAGGTTTGTGTACATTAGCATTTGTTTTTTGCAAGAAAGCCACCAAATTAGCGTAAATTAGCCCATTTTGTTTGCAAGTTGGTTGAATTTTTAAAAATATTTCAGTGTTGTATGAAGTTTGCAAACATTTGGAATACCAATGCTTTTGTTAATATGAATCCTACGGAATAAGCGTTTTTAATTGCGTTTTTTGTCATAGTGGCCTTAACTGATTATCATATTTGTAAGTTCTACCGAATCTATGAAGAAAATGTTAAGTTTATGCTTATGCTGAAAATCCATGAATTTGTGAAACCATGAATGGTGAGCTCGCAAATAGCAGGGGGCCACTGTATTCCATTATTAGTTATTGATTTAATTGTTAACATTGATTTGTATAAAATAATCGTCATCATATTCGGTTTAACATCCGTTTTACATGCTGCCATGCGTTAGATGGCTTTTAGAAATTGATTTCTAAACTAACCTACTTATGGTCAGGTCTTTATTCATCCCTCTTTCTCTTAAATCTGTAAGGAAGAGTTAATAAACTGAAAATCAAATGTAGTTGGCTCACTACTCAGAGTTGAAAGAATGCTCTACCACTGAGTTCAAACAGGACGCTGAATTATTCTTTCTGTTCTTCTTACTAACATTCCAACACGCATGTGAACTATCAAACGGCTAGTCAAAAATTCAATTCCCTTTTTTCTCTCTCTCTCTCTCTCTCTCTCTCTCTCTCTCTCTCAACACTTGACGTAGTCACAACGTCAACTTTTCTCTACCCCCCCCCCCTCGGAGCAAAGTGTCTACTCTTTATCACATCGAGAATCAGCCCATGCAAACCAAGCCTCATTTGCATACGTAAATTCTCGTCACGTCACAAAAGTTACAAGTTTCCATTTTGTAACTGGAACACTCTGGGTTCAATCCCTGATGGACAATACACGGCGCAACCCTCACTCGTTTTTCCTGTGGACCTGCTACAAAATCCATTCTTATCACTTCCCCCCATGTTTTCCCTGGCCTTGCTCTATAAACTGAACCTGCTACTTCAACTTTTTTTCATCTACTAACCCAGGAACTCTCATTCATTCTTTCAACGTGGCCGTACCATCGAAGTCTCCTGTTCTGCACACATCAACATACAGCATCTCTTCTGGACAACCCGTAGAGAATCTCCTTGGACAATGCTTCTAAGACACAAATGAAAAGCAACGAATTCAGTATAGAACCGTGACATACTCCTACTTTAACATTAAAGCTGTAACTAAATGTGCTGTTAATTCTCACACGATTTTGAGCATTTCTGTACATTGCTTGAACAACCTTTACCAAACACTCGTTTACCCCTAGTTTACAGAAGCCCACCAGACAACATATCTTGGCACTCTGTTAAAAGCTTTCTCCAGATTTGCAAAAGCAAAATACAGGTCCTTCTTCTTATCAAGGTACTTCTCTTGCATGGGTCTAAAGATAAATATAACACCAGAGCAAGAATAAGTCGACAGTATTCCATTATCAGTTAAGATTAATTTAATTGTTAACATTCGTTTGTATAAAAAACAAAGGCTTTTGGAAAGGTTTCACATCTTCCTTTGTCGAAAGCAAACAAAGCAAGATTTTCTCGAGCTCCGCAAGGTAACTTGAAAAGTCAGATCGAGTTCCGGAAATAAATTTTATATAAAAAGGACAAGTTTTAAATCAAATATAATGGTGAAATTAATTTCTATACTTTGCTTCCAGTGGAACAGCTTGACTCCAAAAGTTTGGACACTGTCGACTTTTTTGTGCAACAGCTGGTACATTTGGCACACTTTGGCCGTTGTCGCAGAAATGGCCGCTTACAATACCTTCATAAATAGCTTTAGTAAACTTGATCCTTTGATCGTTGCAAAAATCATATGATAACTGTAAATTGAAGAGAAGTAAAAATTAATTTTCACATTAAAATTTTTTATTCTTGAATTCAATATATTTTGAGAGAAAATAAAACGAAAATAATTAAAAATGTAATATCATCAGCATATTCTGTTTAGCGTCTGTTTTACATGTTGGCATGTGTTAGTCGGCTTTTAGAAATTGATCCTTAAACTAACCTATCTCTGACCAGGTCTTTATTTATCTCTCTTTCTCTCAAGTCCATCCTGATCACTTCTTCATGTTTTTCTTGGCTTTCCCTTGCCAACAGGTCCTACTACCTTAACTCTACTACATCTACTCACCCAAAAACTTTCATCCATCCTTTCAATGTGACCATACCAACAAAGTCTCTTGTTGTGCACACATCCCATTATACTATCCAGATTTAATCTTCCTCTGAGGTCATCAGTTCTAAGCCTGTTTTTAAGACTCACATTACACATCCATCGTATCATTTTTCTTAATGCAACACATACCCTCAACCTTCAGTGGCCAGGCTTCACATCCATACATCACACTGCATGCACATATATAATATATTATGACCCAAATAGAAAATATTGAATAAATTTGTTTTACATTGTATATCAAGTTAAGATTCAAAAACAGATAAGTTCAAAATTATTGCTAACTTCATAGACTAAGTCAATGGCCATTACAGCAAATTACTCCACTACTTGAAGGGGGGTTTTACTGTCAAGGAGAGTAGGAAGTGGACCTTGCATTTACTTTCGGCAGCCCTGTAACTCTCGCTTCCCTTATTTTGTCCTTTCTTCCTCACATTCCATGAGCAGTGTTTCTGACAAAGGAAGAACAATTGCTGTTTTCTGGGTCGGATTCTATCTAACACTAATCTTTGGCTAGTTTTTGACCTTGAAGTAGTATATATATTTTTAGCTCCTTACATCAAGTGACTTCATTTCTAGTCTCTGGAGCGATTTCCCTAAAAATAAAATATAAATAAATAAAAAATACCCACTAACATTTTAGAAACATTAAGCTTATACTTACATTGTAAATATCCTACAAAAAATTTTTGTAGGCTATTTTTTAATCTCCTTACACTCTCCCATCTCTCTTCTTACACTCTCCCCTCTCTCTCTCTCTCTCTCTCTCTCTCTCTCTCTCTCTCTTCTATCTCCTCATTGCTCATTACTATCAAGATAATGGATTAAAATGGCTGTCTTGTAATTGCTACTATCGTGAACATTTAACATTTCTAAATAATTTTGAAGCCTGTAACTTGAATTAAATTTTTAAAATGCAAACGTCAAGAATTATGCTTCATTTATGCTCTTAAACCAAAGGAAAACGTTAATTTTCTCACGCATCTCTGTTGTATCAAAGAACCGAAATGTGTTCGATTGTTTATCCTATTTTTGTGAATCTGGTTTAATTGCGGGTTTTTGAGTCAAAACACCTCTACGATCAAACGTAGAGCGATGACGACATGTATAGATACATATGGACGACATGGCCAGAGATTATGCAGTGTTTATCGATAAAACGAGGGTGATTGGTTGTTATCTACAAAATATTGGTGAGTTTGACCGACAAGAGTTAACATCTTCACAAGCCTCAAACTTGTTTATGGCAATGTAAGGTAATCGCAAGTGCTCATCCTTTCAAAATGAAATTGAGAATCTGATAGAGCCCTTCGAATATGCAACTCATTTGATGTCGATAGATTTACATGTCATATATTCAGAGCATGACATATCCAATCCTGATTATCTTAATAGTAAAGAGCAAAGAAAAGGAGAAGGGATAGGGAGAGTGGTCGAGAGAGGGAATAAGAGAAAGGAGTAGAAGGCAAGAGAGAGGGGGAAAGAGGGGAGAAGGAGAGAGAGAGGGGAGGAGAAAGAGGGAAGGGAAAGGAGAAAGAGTGGAGGGGAAAGAAAAAAAAGAGAGAAAAGAAGGCATAGAGAGGATAAAAAAAAAGAAAGAGGAAAGAAGTAGACACAGGGAGTAATGGGAGGAAAATAAGTAAGAAGGAGAGAGAAGGGTAAGGATAGAAAGAGAGATTTCACAATCAAATCCATAAAGACTTCTCAACAATTTGAGAAAGAAAGATCACCGAATTCGATTGTAAAAATGCAGGTTACATTTATAAAAAAAGTCATGATTAAAACATTCTGATTGCTTCCATCTTTCCTTATTCATTTGTAATGCTATCAATGATGTGAAAACCTCTTTTTATTCTGTTTTGCACATCTGAAGAACGTATACAGTATAAAGAAACGTCATATGGAATGATAAAGCCTTTTATTTTCGAGTCATCTTATATATATATATATATATATATATATACTAGCAGGGTTACCGGGCGTTGACCGGGTTAGAGTGTGTTATAGCACCATATGCAACATTAGAGAGAGTTAACTTTAACAGCAACATTGATGTTGTCAGCAATATACGAGGGGTGTTCAATAAGTAATGCCCCTGACCCACTTCTAGTTGTCTGATCCCCCCACGTAGCCAGGGGGGGGGGGGGTCAAGGCCCCCCTGCAATTACATTTGCACCCCCTGAAATTTGTGATCCAAAAAATATTATAAATATAAATACTCTTATATTTCCTAGTCAACTATACTTCTTCATTATGAACCAGTATTTACTTTTGTGTAATATATTTTACAGCAGGGCCGGATTAAGGGGCCAAGGGGCTGGGCCCTGGGCCACCCACCAAGAGGGGACCTCCCACCAATTTTTAACATAATTTCCGATTTCAAAAACGCTTCTTTGGATTTTATTTTGTTTAAAACTTAATTTTCCATTCCTGGTACTAATGATACCATAATAAATATTTACGGATTTTAAACTACCAGTTAAAATAAATCTATTGACCATAATAACATCTAAATATGATTTAAATTTATGTTACCTTGTAAAAAGAAAAAAAATTAAAATGTACGTGTTCTCAAACTCAAACATAACTTCGCTAGTTTCAGATCAAGTGGTGAGGGGAAAAAAGCCTCGATGCTTTTCACCTGTTTCCTGCTTGGTGAAAGAGATTGTCAGTGTATCTGTCTTTTTTTGTCAACTTACCAAATATATATTTTCAAATATTGTTAATTAACACTATTTAATATCATAAATTATCAATTTCATAATTATAATTCAAATGATATAATATAAACACAAAATGAATTCACGTTGTTGTTCTGCCAGCTTCTTTTAAAGATATTTTTTTAATTTATAAAAGAAAGTGTTGTCTTCATTCAAAAGATAGAAATGAATACTAGCAACCTAAATTATTTTCAAATGAAAGTGGGAATTAGTTTAAAAAATTATTTTTGTATTTTATCACGAATCTCAAATACGTTTTTTTTCTTTTTGTTGTCAGTTGCAACTATTAATTTAAAAAACTGTGAATGTTACATTCAACATTTTTGAAATTAACATAGAAAAAAATCCCAGATTTCACCCGAGATGAAGTTGAAAGAAAAAACAGCATTGGTAGGGTATAAACCCCGCGTACAAATAGAAGATTATAATAGAATTCTGTAGAGCTAGCAAGTAGCTACCTTATTTTACGTACTTTATGTTATTATAACTGTGTTTACTATGCTTCATGTGCTTTACTATGCTGATGTTGTTATTTACATGTACCTACCGAAATACACAACAATATATTTAGATTATATAAAAGAAATTGAAATTTTGTATCTACTTATTTATATTTATATATCAGTACACACACACACTGAACCAAAACGTCACTTATATTAGAATATCAATATTAGTTTTGCCCCCCCTAAAAATGCCTTGCCCCCCTAAAAATGCCCCAGTTAGAAGTCTGGCTACGTGCCTGGTCTGATCTAGATGAAATTTTGCATGTGCAATGATTTATATCTGTATGGGTTATGTTGCTAAAAACAGCTCTGAACTAATTGTGGTTTCTGATTTACAGGTGTTTTAACTGAGTCAGGTGTGAAATGGGGCCAGTTGAGTGTCACGCAGTGATCCGGTTTTTGTATTTGAAAAGAGACACACCAAAGGAGACTTTTGATGAAATGAAAGAAACTTATGGTGATGATGCCCCATCATATGATCTTGTAAAACACTGGCATCGTGAATTCAAACATGGCCGGAAGTCTGTGGAAACAGCTCCTAGACCTGGTCGTCCCTCTTCTGCCATTGATGAGGCATTTGTCCATCGAGTTGAGGCTGCCATTTTGGAAGATCGACGCATTACTATTCGCCAAATAGCCCAAGAGGTCAAGATTAGTACAGGGTTGGTGGAAACTATCATTCATGACCATTTGCATATGCATAAGGTGTCTGCCAGATGGATTCCCAGGTTGCTCACACCTTTCCAGAAGCAATAACGCGTTGAGTGCTCGAGGATGAATTTGGAGATGTGCCAAGAAGATGAGTCAAAGTTTTTCAAAAAACTGATTACACAGGATGAAACTTGGGTCCATCACTATGATCCAGAGACCAAAGCTCAGTCAATGCAGTGGAAGCACTTGGACTCACCACCTTCAAAGAAGGCAAGGGTGCAGCCCTCCGCTGGCAAGGTCATGCTCACAGTCTTCTGGGACCAGGACAGAGTAGTGATGACAGATTTCCTGGCAAAGGATACCACAATTACAAAAGCCTATTATGCTTCACTTTTGATGAAATTAAGAGAAGCTATCAAAATCAAGAGGCGGGGCAAGATCAGCAAAGGTATCCTCCTCCTGGAGGACAACGTTCCGGTCCACAACTCGCATGTCGCCAGATCAGAAGCACGGATGTGTGGCTATGAAATCCTCCCTCATCCCCCTTATTCTCCTGACCTTGCACCCCTCTGACTTTCATCTCTTCCCAGCCATGAAGTTATTTTTGAAAGGAAAGCGTTTCCCAGATGATGCAGCTTTGATTTCTGAACTTACGACGTGATTGGAGGGCCAACCTGGGGTGTTCTATAAAAACGGTGTCCAGAGCTGCATTAAACGATGGGAGAACTGCATAACTCTGGGTGGTTCCTATGTAGATAAAGACTAATAACTGTGCCAAGTTTCATTAATCTACTGCTATGAGAAATGGGTCAGGGGCATTACTTATTGAATGCCCCTCGTATCTAACCAACTGAGCTATACAGATATATGTTAATACTCTTAACCTGATGCTTATAAATAGATTAATTTCATTGTGTAACATGTTAGAAAATTGTCACTAGCTCCTTTAATGGGGCAGCTAGAGATGCAGAACTACTTCCATTATGTTCACATGCAAATTGTACATGTTAATAAACTTATATTTACACTCTTTAGTATGTCTTCGTTTTTAGGAACAGACGTGCACACAGATAGGTGTTCTCCTATATTATATATAGAGCGATAAGGAGAGAGAAAGAGAGAGAGAAGTAGAGAGACAGACAGACTAAATATACCAAAGTTCTTTACCTCACATTTTATTATATTAAAAAAAGGACAAATATATTCTTTGATTTCATTTTTAAAACAATTCTTTTCTAATTAAACCATTCAGACATTTGTTAAGTCAACTTTCAAAATAACACTCATAAGAAAAATCGGATAGACGTATTTTAAGTTTTAAGGGGGTTCTGTCCTCACGGCTCACTCAGAAGTGGGTGCACATAGATTCTCAGCACATAGAGAGTATCCTAGAGATTCGGGATCATTTACATTGTGCTTTCCAGAGAATTTTATACATGTGATATAAATTTCATAAAAATGGCATATATTTAAAGTTTTAAAGAAGGTTCGGCCCCCATAGCTCACTTAGGTTAGGAGGGAATTTACAGATTCAGAACCACTTCCATTTTCTTCTCCAGAAAATTTTATACATATGATTTAAATTTCATAAAAATAGAATATATTTGAAGTTTTAAGGGGGTTATGCCCTCATTGCCCCCTTACATGTCCACTTAGAGATTCGGAAACACTACCATTATCTTCCCCAGTAAATATTACATAAGAATACACTTGTAGATTCTCTAACCTTTCTTTCTATAGGAAACATACAAACACACACAGACATTGAGTTTTATACATATTAATATATATATATAGATAGATCTCGGTATCAAGAGAGTGATAAAGAGAGAGAGAGAGAGGGAGAGGGGCAGAAAACAGACGATGAGATGTTGCGTACTAAATATGCCAAAATTCTTCACTTACATTTTATTATCTTATATAAATATAGATTTTGTTCATCTGTCCGTCCGTCCGTCAGTCAAAAAGTTTTTAAGCATAATAAATATATTGCGGAATTTGTCTCATTTCGAAATATCAGATATTTTAACTACTTTTATGGAAGACAGTGCATTAATAGTAAATAAGTCTTAGATTAAACTAAATGAACTATTTTGACTTTCTTTTAAATAAAGCTTAAAACATTACCGTAACAAAATAATTATAGCTTTATGCGTGACGTCATAGATTTATGATTTTACGCCATGTTTCGAAACATGAATTCAAATATAAAGGATAATAAAAAGTAAATAAATAAATGAGTACACATTATCAATAGCGTTGGAATAGGGCCCATAATTCTAGAAAAAATAAGTATATTCTTTGATTTCATATAATTTTATTTAAAAATAATGGGGCAGGGGTAGAATCGAAACTGCACACTAAATGTTTTTAGTTTGATATTTTTCTAACTAAACAATTCAGAAATTTGTTAAGTCAACTTTTAAAATAACACTAAAACAAATCAGATATACATATTTAAACTTTGAAGGGTGTTCTTTCCTCATGGCTCACTTAGAGGTGGGTACACGTAGATATTCGGCACATAGAGAGGAACATAAAGATTTGGAACCACTTACATTGTTTTCCCCTGGAGAATTTTATACATGTGATATAATTTTCATCAAAATAGGAATATACTTGAAGTTTTAAAGGAGGTCTTTAGGTTAAGAGGCGACAGAGATTTGGGACCACTTTCATTTTCTTATACACTTTTAGATTTTATGTAGATTCTCTAACCTTTCTTTCTATAGGGAACACACAAACATTAAGCACACACATATACATACAGACATTGAGTTATATATATATATATATATATATATATATATATATATATATATATATATAAGATAAAGAATATATACATAGATCTAGATATAAAGAGAGCGAAAAAGAGAGAGGGTAGACAGACAGAGAGGCATTATGTAGTAAATATACCTAAATTCTTCACTTACATTTTATTATATTAAAAAAATAGTAAAAGCGATTCTTTGATTTCATATTTTTTTTCCAAATCGAGGGGCAGAATCGAAACCGCACACTCAATATTTTCAGCCTGAGACTTTCCCAGCTAAACAATTCTGCCATTTTTAAGTGGACTTTTTCTGATAAAGACTTTGAACATGTTCATTTGTTGCTTTATTTTTTTTACATAAGATTAACTTGTGCTGATGGCAATAACTGTTACTGTTGGATTTAAATTCACACAAAGAGTAGGACTTTTTTTTTTCAAATTAAAACTTTTAACGTGTTCATTTTTGCTTTCTGTTTTTCTTTGATACTTTCTTCATGATGACTACGTTAACAAATCGGCTGTTACTGATGAAATTAAATTCAAACCACTAGCAGGACTTTTTTTCCAGATCAAGCCTTCGCATGCATTCATGAGGGATTTTATTTTTTAAAGCAACTTGCAATTATCACAGTAAAATGTTAACTCTTTTTTTAATTATACTTAACTTGCAATGTTGCCAATTCAATTTAATTAATTTGGCAAAAGATAAAACAAGCTTTAGTTGCCATGTAGGGAAAGGGTGGTAGAAATTTACACAGAAAAGGATACAGTAGCCCAGTACATATCCAAATTCATCTCCATTACTGTGTTGTTGCTGTATTTATTACCTCTCTTGCAAGTCTATTCCAAAGTCCAGGAATCTTGATTGAGAAAGCCACCCTCCTCCGGTTCAATCGAAATCGGCAGTGAAATAGTTTCTTGTGGTGTCCATGCAGACCTCTTTCTGGTGCAGAAGGGAATAAAAGGTCCTGAGGTATATCGTAATGACCATTGAAGAGATAGTAGACCAAAATGAGATCACGGCGTAATCGTTGGCCCTCAAGTAAGAAAAGGTTAAGCTTTTTAAGTCGGCTTTCATAGGGCAGATCTCATAGACCCTGCATCATTCGAGTAGCCAGTCTTTGAACTCTCTCCAGATGCTGGATATCACATATCAGATATGGAGCAGAGGCCTGGACACCATGCTCTAACAGTGGTCTGACGAGGGAGTCATAAAGTAGGAGAAATATTTCAGGAGTGAGTTTGTGTGACGAACGTGACGATCCTGAACCAGGATCGAACGGTGGAAGTGGCCGAGACTTGTCTCATCCTTGCCATAAAACAGCTCGTCTTTGCCTGGCGTGCAATTTAACTTTTAAGTTAAAGAAATGTTTGAATTGTAGGTCGAGTGAGGATTCGAACATTGCCGGATGGATTACGAATACCGACTTAATTTTAGTCATTTTTATTTTAACATCCAGGACAGTAAATCCATGTGTAGTTATGCAAATCGAGTTGGTTTTCAGGTGTCTGATTTAACTCAATAAAAGAAGGAACAGAAATCGCATTTGTCGTCGGCAATTCATTTCTAAACTTGAGTTTGTGAACAGCAGAATTGAGAGAAAGAAAAGAAAAGAGGTGAAAGGAGAAAAAAAGTTTGAGCGAGTGGTGAGCCGTTTTTCTTTTGACTGCGGCAACAAGTGAAATTAATTTTATTTAATTCCGTGACATTTACTTTTAACGGTCTCTTTGGAGTCAGTATGAAAACTCTTCCTCGATAGACTTCCAAATCCCCTCTTTCAGTTTGCACAAAGAGCGTTGAATAAGATCCTGATTGAGAAAGCGTCCCTCCTTCGGTTAGGAGTGGCGTATGTTCATGGAACTTCTGCCATTACTAACCAGTAGAACGTTACAACTGTCAACAAAAGTGAAAGTTTATTAGGCATGTGTATGCAGTGTGATGTATGGAAGTGAAACCTGGAGAGGAATGATATGAGAATGATACGATAGATGTGTAATTTGAGTCTTAAAGATAGGCTTAGATCTGATGACCTTAGAGGAAGATTAAATCTGGGAAGTATAGGGAGATGTGTGCAGAACAGGAGACTTCGATGGTATGGCCATGTTGAAAGAATGAATGAGAGTTCTTTGGTTAGTAGATGTAGAACAGTTAAGGTAGCAGGTCCAGTTTACAGGGGAAGGCCAAGGTAAACATGGGAGGAAGTGCGAAGGATGGAATTGGGAGGAAGAAAGGTAATTAAATTCCTGGTTAAAGTTAGTTCAGTTTGGAAGTCAATTTCTCCAAACCGTCAGATACATACTAGCATGTAAAATAGACGTTAAACCGATGACGACGACAACGACGATGATGATGATGATGATGATGGCGGCTATTTGGAGGGGAGGGGGCATTTTGTTTGGAAAAAAAGATGGGAAGCAAATATTTCGCCAAGCACGTTAGTAGAAAAAGGGTGAATTCAAAATTTGTTACAAAAATGTACCCCCCCCCCTCCCTTCTTAAAAAAATGGAGTTTTGTGTTTATACCTACTGAGAGTTTTAGAAATCTATTAGGATATCAATTATTGATTTTCCACAGGTGTTCTTTTTCGGTAAACAAACAAAAAATAAAATGAAAAACTAAAAAAAAAAAACATTCAATGTTAGTTTCTTTTTTTCTTTCTAATTAGTATGAATTGTGCCAGATAATTAAAAATTTACATCTGGAGCAGTGAAATCATTATAGAGCGGCCCAGCTTATTAGCGAACAAATGGTGAGAACAAAGAAATTATTATTTCCTCATAATTCACATGAAATAAACAAATCTATAAAGACAACGGCAAAATAACAACGGAATTATATAAATTATTTTATATTCACATCGAATTTCATTTATTGCGCGGGAGTCTTCACTTTCATTTTTGTAACGCGCAATCCCCCCCCCCCCCTCACACACACACATGCTTCCTTTGCCTTTTCTCTTAATTTCTTTTAACAAAATATTTTCATTTTTGGAAAAGGAATTCAATGAATGAAGGAATATATGTCATTAAAATAATCGGTTTTGCAATAAGATCGATATAACATCAATGTTGAAATTTAAATCCCATAAATATTTTCGAGATATTTTTTTAAGACTTAAATTTATAAATAATAGCAGGATATCCAGCGTTGCCCGAGAATGAATGAGAAACTGTGTCCTCCTGTACTCAGCCACGATGAATTTTTAAGTGAAGGGTGGGGTCAAAATGCCCATAGTCTGACCGTTCGACAGATCTAGTTTGTTACTTTAGAGCATGACGTCATTTTCCAGTGCTCTGGCCTCCTTTACGACGGCTGTGACTTGGCACATATCGTAGCCAATGTAATCGCACATATTATTACATGACAATGACAAGTTCAGTCATGGTTAAACTTCTGACTTTTCAAAATTTTATGTATGGATGTGATGCTCTATGAATTTTGATGAATTTTTAAGTGAAGGGAGGGGTCAAAATGCCATAGTCTGACCGTTCGACAGATCTCGTTTGTTACTTTATAGCATGACATAATTTTCCAGCGCTCAGGCCAGGTAAGATCAGCTTGTTATTCATATATATGTAGTCCAATGTACGATGCAAAGGATATAGTCACAATGTGTAATAAAGAAAATAACGGTCATCTTATTTTCTGTGTGACACTGGTCAGGGTGTTCGGGCAGTGGTGGTTACTGTTAAGCCGACAGAAGAGAATTCAGTCAACTCGTTCTGTCGCGTCACCATGTCGGCGTTTTACTTTTTTAACGAAGGTAACAGTTCTACTGGCTGATCCCTATTTCTGTCCGATGATTTTTCTGACTTCTCCGTACATATAAACTATCACCCATTATATTTAACCTTTTCTGAAAATCAAACATACCTAAAATATTACACTAAAACTCTGATAAAGCATGCCAGCTTGCTCGTTTGTTTGCACATTGAATGTTTTAGATGTTGGAAGATGAAGAACGGGTTGAGGAAAGTGGTGGGGGGAAAGCGAATAAGGGATACGGAAATGGTTGGCGGAAGAGAATAGAGGGAGTAGAAGTAGTAACAGTCAGTCAGAGGATGGTTTTAAAAAAATAAATGACGTAAATAAAGAAGAAAAGGAAAGTTTGAAAATTTCGAGACACTATGAAATATGGTAATGTAGGGTTCAGGGTTGGGAGCAGGAGTACACATTCGTTATGCTGAAACGCTAGTATGATACTAAAACTGATAATATTGCTTGTTTGTTTGCATGCTGAATATTTTAGATAGTGGAAGGAAGGACGAATAAGACGAGAAGTGGTGGGAAGAGGAGAAAAGGGAAAGGGGGAAGTGGTGGAAGAAGGGTAATAATAGACGGAGTAGCAGCAGGAGAATAAGAGGATGAGGTAAATAGATGAAAAAGTAAACGGTTAAAGTAGTAGTAGTAGTAGTAGTAGTAGTAGTAGTAGCAGCAGCAGAAAAGAAATACAGTAAGAGGGTGAAGTAAATAAATAAATCATCATCAGTTTAATGTCTGTTTTACATGCTGGCATGTGTTGGACGACTTTTAGAAATTGCCTTCCAAACTAACCTATCTCTGATCAGGTCTTTATTTATCCCTCTTTCTCTCCAGTCCATCCTTATAACATCCTCCCATGTTTTCCTTGGCCTTCCCCTGTGAACTGACTCTGCTACTTTAACTGTTCTACATCTACAAGTAAAGTAAAGCAAGTCTATCGAAAAACGTATGCCCTGTCTTGTAGACAAAACCAAAGAGTAAGTCACTAGTCTTTCTTGTTGTCACATCTCACTATTCACATCAGATCACCAAAGTCAAGCAACTTTGAGTTCGGTTGCCACTTAGATGGGTGACCATGGGAATACTCAGTCTGTGTCTCTCTTTATCGTATTCAGCAACATGTAATAACAGCAATACATTATTCTTCTGCATTATTGGGATCATTTGGACTACTGTTCTCATCTTGGATGTTATTTTCACGACACTTTGAACCTTCTTCAGGCGTTTCTTGTCGAACTTAGGAATCTTTGTTGAACTGAGGAATCTGTACGGAATTTCGAACGGAACCCTTTATTTAATCCACAGGAGTAGATTGCTCTCGTTTCATCAGCCATGACCGAGTAGTAGTCAAGTAATTCGTAATTGTATTCTTAGTATCGCCAGCACTGAGGATTGAACCTTCAACTGCCAGGACACTATCACTTTGAACTGATTATTACTTGGCACTTATATCCGTTGCACCACTTAAGTCTGAGGTGGTTGTTTGACTTGATATTTGCTTTCTTGCTTCCCCTCACAACTTGAAAGGGTTTCGCCCAGGTCTAGAAAAAGGTACGTGTTTTATTCACAAACTTTTGCATGATGGGATGGAAGTACATATATTTATATGTTTTTAATACAAATAAATACACATTGGTCTTTATTATAGAGTGGAGGACTTAGATCGCAGCTTGCTTCCGCAGAGTAATCAGCGTTGATCATTGGTTTTCATCAACCTTTCCATTCTGTAAACGACTTCTCGTTTTACACACACATTAAAAACTATGCAATGTCCGATTTCTGTCTGACCTCATCTTATTTAAATAAATCTGAATTTTTCTGTTCAACATTTTTTTTTTGTGAAAATCATTATCAAATAAATTGCTATTCAAATTACAAGTAAAACATTTATTTAAATAAATATAAAATTGATTTTCACTTTCTGTAGGTATGCACAGAAATTTACATTTTTTTTAATACTTTTGTTCATTTCAAACAAAGCATATTGCCACTAAAACCTAAGGGGCTACTGAGATAGGTTGCCATCTATAAATCTGGCCCCTGAGTGGGGAGTTGGGCAGCCAGATGTTAGTTCACATTACATTTAAATTTTTGCATGTTGAGACGGTCGGGGAAACAGGGAGCAAAGAGCAAGCAGTCTGAGGAAAAAACTATAAGAGTAGAAAATCTTCCAACATTTAGGGACTTTTACAGTGAAGGGGGGAGATTTTTCTGCTAGTCGGGTGGGTAGGGGTTACAAGTGCAGTAAGTTCATCGGAGCACATTCCGTGTTTACAATCCGGTGCCACAAATTGGATGGAAAATTCATACATTAATAGGCTTAACATTGCTTGATTCTGATGATCTGATGAGAACCGGTTTCAGCATGATTTGTCTGTAATCGGAATGTAGCAGAAGCGAAAGACAGGACGAACTGTCGACTGCTTTCAACGAGACTGGTTGTCCTCGTGGTTCAAAGAAACATCTGGGGGTGTTGCATATGCAGAAGAGAGAGGCAGACATGATGTAGTTTACAGAGCCTATCCTCCCAACATAAGCGACATAGGATCGCCGTGTTGTGCATGATGGCTATTCTAACTGCAATAAATGCAAGCAGTTATTCACATCGGCTCAGTTAAAACCAGGACGTGAAAGCGACGCTGGTCTAAAGAAGATGTGAAAGCAACGGCAATCGAAAGAAGACCTGAAAGCGACGACGGTTGAACGACGACCAGAAAGCGACGATGGTCGAATGACGACCTGAAAATGACGACCGTGCAAACAGTTTTATTTGCGAATATCATATGTGCATATGGGAATGCCGGGTAATAAGAAAGAATTGCAGACCGTCAAGTCGACGAAGCAATTATGCAAATTATTTGTTCCGGGAGTGAGCATATAAACGCTCAATAATTTTTTTCTTTCGTTAATTTATGTTTTGAGTTTTTAAAGGAAAGACGTCCAGCATTTTATTTTAGTTTGCCAACTTGACATTAGTTGGAACTCCCTGCATCCCTGGGTCGGTGTTCTGTTGACATTCGTCACTCGTGTTAGTAGTTCCGGTGTGGGAACTTTCAGTACGCCTGGCTAAAGTTAAGTTCCAATTTGAAAAAGTTAACCACAAAAATTTCTTCACGTTAGTGTTAATGTCAGGGAATTTGGAAACCACTAATAAGGAAACATTTTTTTTCTTTTTGCCCTAGTTGATTTATTGTAAGATGACAACGAATCTCAGTTTCATAAGAAAGTCTGTTCAGCTTAAAATGATTGTCATCATTTATGTTAATTGTTTGTCTGGAAAGAGAAATGTTTGAATAGTAATAACAGAGAAACAGATTGAATTTAAAATCTGGAAGAAAGTGGTTAAAGGAGGAGGTGGAGTAGAAGAGGGGAAGGAGGGGGGAGGGATCCAGGATAGAGGAAAAGGTAGAAGGTTTAAAGAAAAAAGAAATAAGAGAAAAAAAAGAAAGAGCAAAAGGAAAGAAGGGGGGGGGGAGAATAAAAATAATTTTTAAAAAACAAAGGAAAAGTAGAATGAAAAAAGAAAGAGAAAAAAGAAAAATGAGAAAAAAAAGAAAAAGAATGGAAAAGGGAGAATGAAAAAAAAAACATGGAAAGAAAAATTAGGAGAAAAAAGAAAGAAAAGTGAGGAGGGAAGAGAAAATAAAAGATAAACGAGAAAGAAAGAACAAGAGAAGAAAGAAAGAAGAGAAAAACAAAAGAAGAAAGAAAAAAGAAAAAGACAAATAGAAGGGGGGAAGAGAAGAAAGAAAAAGAGGGAAGGAAAGCAAAAAAGAAGATAAAAGAGAATGAAAAAATAGGAAGAGTGCAATAAAGAAGAGAACAAGAAAAGGAAAACATAAAAAAAGAAAGAAAGAAAACAAAGAGAGTGGCGAGAAAGAAAAGGGTCAAGAACATTTAGATAGATAGAAAGACAGACTAATATCAATAATATACAAATATTCACTTGATTATGCAACAGCTCGAATATTTCTTCATACAATTGTTTGGCCATTAAAAAGAAGAAAAAAAAGGAAAAGAAAGCTAAAAAAAAATCAGATGCCCAAATAAACAATTGAACCGAATGGTCGTCCGAGTCAACAATCAGTTCATCAAGTTAACAAAGAATCGA